>JAQHUG010000132.1:3726636-3758034 GCA_028555095.1 Dicrostonyx torquatus
TGTGTGTGTGTCCCACGATTAAGATTACATTATTAGCTCATTCATAATTATCCACCCTCTACAGTGTTCAGGGTTTAAGATATACTAGTGAATATATGTGGTTCCTGACCTTAAGCAAACCTCATTAACAGAGGTGATTATTACCAGGGAAAATAACACAGCAGCTGAATCATTAGATGACTTTTCTAACCACTGCAGGCTCTAAATTCAGAACCAACAAGATCAAATAGAAAGGACTTTTAGAACTAGAAGGCAGTGCAAGGAAGACTGTCAAGGGCAGAGCTGGCCAAATTAATTACTTGATCCTTATCCTATAGCTGACCTTCTCAGGTGACACAGCTGCACAAATGGTATTTCAGAAAAGAAAACTCAAAACTTGATTGACAGATTGCATTAGAAAATAGTATTCTGATTTCATATTATGTGTATCGAGACTATTAGGGCTGACAAGGATATTAAGAGGTTTTATCTCATGAGAAAATTCCTGCGCCAACTCTGATATCATTTTAAAGGAAAACGGGGATCGTTTGTCCTCCGAATGAGACTGCACTTTCCTGCAGCCCTATGCCAGAGTCACCATGTGTGTGTGTGTTATTATTGCAGACCAGGATTAAAAATCTGAGCTAATGAGTTGTCCTTTCTCCCCAGGCAGGTGGCTGAGGAGTAGAGAGGAAGCCTGCTAGGTTTCCTCTGCTCAGACTATTGAAATGAAGCAGCTGCTGCGGTTCCATTGCTTCCATTACTGATGAGTAGCACACGGAGACACAGATCTGGGCTCCTTTAATGGCAAACACCTGAGAAGAAGAACACATATGTCCTAGTATCCAGTCACCACTCAGCTCTAACCTGTTCCCAGCAAAGCAGCCTGTGTGCCCATGACCAGCCACCTCTGAGCTGGCCTTTGGCCCAGTGGCATCAGTCAGTTTGCTCTGGAAGTCCCTGGTCAAGCACCCAAACCCACTCAGCCCACTCATCAATGGTTTTTGCCTGAACAAGCGTCATACAAATTTTGGTTTAAGTTTTTAGTAATTAAACAGTCACATACTCACTGCCTCACAGGTTATCCTCCCAACAGTTGTCTAACTCAATTTGTTCCACCATTAGCACTTTTGTTTCATCTTCCTCGCTCATAATTACTGGTTTTCACACTTAGCCAATATGGAACATCAAGACCATCAGAGGCAACAGAAACTGACGTGACAGTTTTCAGGCTGAGACTAAAGATGGCAGAGAGATGGGCTCTATGTATGTTACAAACTGTGCTTCTGCCCCACTCTCTAAACTCAAGTATTCAAGCCTTGCTCCCCAAGGTAATAACATACAAAGATCAGCCCTTGGAAGGCAAGTAGTGATAAAATAGTAGAGGGGAGGGATCCTCGTGGGATTATATGGGAGAGATCACAGAACTGGCGAGTGCCAGACCCTATGCCCTTAGCCTCACTCATGCCTTTGCACTCCCTCCACGAAACGACAAAAAGCCATAGGAGGAGAAAGCCCTCTCTGCAAGGAAGGAAAAGACTTCTCTTGAGGACTTAAGTATGGTCATGTATTATTTTTTTTAGAAAACTTCTGACTTTCAATTGAGAACATAAGTCATTTTACATATTTTTGGTATTTTTTTAAGGTAACCATACAAAGCAATAAATTTCATTGTGGCATGATCATGTATGTAAATAAATACATATGTATATACATATAAACATGTAAGCATATGTTTATATGTGCATACGCATATGCATGTATAGATACATATATATGCATTAATCACTGTTCTGCTTCTTATGACATGTATCCCATTACTTTCTCAGTTTCCCTCCTTTAAGGTATCTTCTTTCGTCTTATAACCCCTTCCTAGTTTTGTTACCAATAGACATACATATATAAAAACACGTATTAAATACAGATTATATATAGTCTATATTTATTATATGTTAAGATATTATGACAGGATCATATATGTGTCTGTGTGTGTGTGTGTGTTTCCAAACATGAGGGCAATGTCTAGTTTCCAAACATGAGAGAATGCATGTGCTATTCATCTTTCTGGGTCTGGTGTATTTAATCTAATATAATGATTCCATACCCATCCAATTTCCTACAGTACCATGGTTTCACGCGTTATGAAATAAAATTCCATTGTGTATATAAGCTACATTTTCCTTTCCATTCATCTGTTGATCAAAGTCTATGCTGGCTCTGTTTTTGTCTGCTATGCATAAAGCAGAGATAAACATGGATGAAGAGGTTTTTCTGTGTTATACTGACTCACAGTCCTTTGGGAATATGCTCAAGTGGCATTGTTAGGTTTTATTGTGGTTCTAGTCAGTGTTTTGATGAACTTCTGCACTCATTCCCAAAGTATAGTGCCTGCACAAGTCCACATTCTAACCCATGTTGGGACTTCGTTCTTGGGCTTCTCAGTCTCTAGACATGTGAGGAATAGATTCCTATTTTGTAAACCAGTCTGTGATACTTAGTGCGGCATAACACTATCAATATGATTTATAAATCTTGAAAATCCTGTGTTGTCTATTATCCCTAGAATATTAAGATAATTGCTTCATTTATTTATACACTTATGTAAAGAGCCACAAAAGCATTAGTTTAACTACATTTAGAAATGCCTTAATAAAAGACAATGAAAGACTCCATTGCATCAAAACAAAATTCTTAAAACAATCTCTGCAGTAATCATAATTTTAATAAATATGTTTCAAGATGCAGTAGGACCAGACAATCACCAAAAATTTAATTGTAAAATTAATTTACTTGAAATAAATAATTTTTAACCATTCATTCAAATTAGTGAAATCCCTTGTAGATTATGTAATATTGGATAATCTGTGTTCAAAGTCTTGGAGTAAAAAGATTTGACCCCATCCTTAATAGACTTAAACTCTAACATATAAGAACCTATAACGATCATTCAATAACCTTTGTTAATAATTAATTTATCTGCATCTATTACAAGACAACTCACAATTGCCCCATCTTTCAAATTCTCACACTTATGTTATTTATTATGACTTCAAATCTACACTGTAACTTGTATATTCTTATTTTTTAACTTGGCATTTCAGCATGGATGGAGATCAGAATCAGTTTGATTTCAGCTCAAACAGCCTAGTAGACATCAATGCAAAACAAAAATGAGGAAAAAGAAAAGGCTGAACTCAAAAGTTATTCACTTCAGCACAAAAGCAGAATCTTCAAAGGCTTCCAGGCTGTGTTCGAGGCTCTCTGCTGGAGATAATGAAACACCGACTGCTTGTCACTCATTCACTGAACTTCATGTGGATAGCGAGGAGTGATTTGATCTCCACCCAGGGCAGCAGTACCGTTTGTGTTTCTATGGCATACCATACAAATGCACATATTTCTTTTAGAAACTAAATAAAATTTTTATTAAAATAAATTTTTCTCATTGCATTTATTTACACTCTTAATAGCATCTTTCAGCTTAGAAAATGTAATTTTTTTTCCAAAGACTATTTGAGTCAAGAGCTTATCTACACCTGCTTCCCATCTGTTTAAAGAAACCTTAGTGTGTCCTTATGGGTGCCTAGGGAAAGGTGAAATGAAAATTCAATAGCAATAGCAAAATAGGTTAAAGAAAAGAGAAATGCTTCACCCACTAGGGAAACAGTGAAGAGCTCTTGTGGGGAGGCCATTTGTGTGCGTGTCATGTGTGTGCACAACATGTAACAGACAGGTATGTGTGTGAGTGCATTTGAAAACTGAGGTCAATGTTAGGTTTCTTTCTCAGTTGTATTCCTCCTTATTTTTTTAAGACAGAGTCTTTCTCTGAACTGGGAGCTTGTCAGCTCAGCTAGACTGATTGGACAAAGATTTATTTGCAGGGCCACTAGTCTGTACTCCCAACCTCCAGCACTGGTATTACAGACCTCATCCAGCTTCTCTGGGCCCTAAATGTATAGGGGAAGGTTGTATATTTAAATGATAATTAATAAATAATTTAAGATATCAAATGATTTCAGAACAACACAGAACTAAACTGTGCAATATAACCTTGTTTCCCTGTAAGAGGAAGAGGAGAAGGCTGTGAATGGCTTTATCCTCCACAACCCTTTTATTATCTGTGAAACGACACACAGCAGCTGTACTGGCTTCAGGATGCAATTCTATTAACTTGAGGGTTTTTTTCTCTCACGTGGGACAGCATCAGAGAAATGAAGAGTGGGCAGGTGTAAATTTCACACACACCTGATACGGAAAGAACACCAAGAGCCAGTGCTGAAAAGCTGTTAAATGAACCAAAACATTATAGAAATGGTATTCATAATGGATATTAACTTTTGGTAAAGGGAGAAACTTGCTTTCAGAGGAGAAGGCACCAGGAAGTCTGTAGGAAGGTGAGAAACTGAACTGCAGAGCTTAGAGGCTGAAAGACTTTCTATAGAAGGAGAGATTCTTCTTCAGATACAAGCAGTCACTTCTGCCTCACCTGTTACATGATCTTTAGTCAATCCCTATGGTTACACTTCAGCCCTCATGTTCCAACTGGGACTCTGTTACCACTGTACCCACCGTGCCCTTGTTACCTCATTTCACGGGGAAGGCATCAAGGAGGCTCTTTCTCTACATCAGAGCCTGGTACTATTTCTGGCATGTAGTAAGATATCAGTAACCAATTTTTACATCAATGAGTTAATTTTTCAAGTGTCCCTTTGATCTTTAATTGCTTTTCTTCCTCAATATTTCCACTAAATAGTTC
Source organism: Dicrostonyx torquatus (assembly GCA_028555095.1). Classification (NCBI taxonomy): domain Eukaryota; kingdom Metazoa; phylum Chordata; class Mammalia; order Rodentia; family Cricetidae; genus Dicrostonyx; species Dicrostonyx torquatus. The sequence goes on from JAQHUG010000132.1 coordinate 3,731,372, forward strand.
CAAGGACTAAAGTTAGGGAACAAAGAAGAAAAGATTTACCCGGAGATAGCAAATTGAGAATTTCATGTGTGGACTCAGACTGATGTCTAGTTCACAATCTCCACTCCAGCACTGGACACAGCACCTTTGCTCAGTGACTCTGGACATGGATTTGTGGGTTGGCGCTACAGTAGATCTATTCAGATTGAAGACACTTTATTGGTCTTGTTGAGTGTGTTTCCACAAGCAGAATCTAATATATCGAAGTTGTTGCAATAAGCCATAGTCTTAAACTTGGGACCTTTTGTTTTTTAACCCTATATCCCCTTAAGCTTTGACTTGGTCTATTCCTGCCTGTATACACATCATGTCATTTACAATGTATTAACCCATGGCAAGCATCTTCGTGTGAGTGCTAGTACTAGCTAGCCAGAACAGCCACTCAATAACGCTACATGGTGATTCCATGAGAGCCCACTGCAGTCCACTGGCTTTCTTCCTCTCTTTGTTCCAAGATGCCTTCTTATCCTTACTCCTGGTCCTCTGATCCAGCTTACATGCTGAGGTTCAGCTTTATAGTCACTTTGGAGCATCTTCATGCTCTCCAGACCGATTTTGCTGTGCTCAACTGACAGACTGCCTAACTACAGCTTTGTATCCACGCCTCACCTGCACCGAAGGGGCTACAAACATGCGGAGGTGGTCAAAATATTGTTCCCATTTGAAAAGTGAGCTTCTTCAAATGAATAAGCAATCTCACTCTGAATTTCTGCAGTATCTTCACTCAGTCCTTCTGGGTAAAAACATGCACCTACGCTGATGTCATCACTCTCTGCATGTAATGTTAGCTCCTATTATGAAAACAGAAGCACTCAGAAGACACCTAAAGCAGGCCATCTGTGTAGCCATGACTGCTAGCCTGCTTCCTTTCCAGGACTTTTACGGATGGATTTTCCCTGCACTTACTAAAGTCAACACTCCATTTGGGATTTGAATTCATCTCTCCTACTGCCCACTCAAGGATACGTCTCCAGAAATTCTGCTCTCTCCCCTGAACCTGTCATGCATTTCTCTCCTATTTCATTATTTGTATAGAACTATTCAACTATTTCTTCATCTAAGTATTCTGTTTCTCCCCTTTTCCTCTCCCTCCTTCTCCTTATCATTACATATATGTGCATATGTGTATAGACATTAAATATAAAATAAACACACACACACATATATATATATACACATACACATATGTGTATATATTGTTGTATACCTGAACTTCTACATGTGCTTTAACTAGTATTTAAGCTTCCACTCTCTTCTTCACCTATACATAAAAGGATAACCAAAGTAATTTAAAATGTAAATTCAAATAATGTCTCTGCATTTTTCAAAATTCTCCTGTATTTCTCCTTGAGTTAATGGCCTACAGGCTTTATACAACTGATTCTTTTGTTTCTCTTGGCTTCCATTCTCCTCTTACTCATTTGGTTCTGGACGCGCTATCCAGCATAGGTCCTAGGACTGTTCCACCTCAGAACCCCTCACTCTTGCTCTTTCCTCTGACTAAAATGCCCTGGCCCCAGACAGCCAAAGAATCATTGTTCCTGAAACCTGGTCATATATTACCTCCCTGAGGCCTGCTTCTATGGTTCAAATGCTTGTGTTACCCTCAATTTCCTCTGTTGAAATGTAACTACCAATGTTAATAAGTGGTAACTTTAGACAGTAATCAATTAATATAACCAATAAATCATATAATTAAAAAGGTCATAGGAAACAGTGTGACCCCTTTGGCAGTATGAGATGTAGCAAGAGGCTCCATCTCTGTGGAAGAATTTAAGCCTTTATTAGATGCTGCATCCTCTGGGATCTTGGTCTTGGATCCAAAGCTTTGCAACTGTGAGAAATCAATTTATTCTATCCATAAAATATCCAGTATTAGATATTGGCTATAGCAATAGAAACAGACAAATAAGCCATTCTCATCCACTCTGTTTTAAATTACAAGCCATTTCCCCACCTCTCCAGTGTTCATTTTCCTCTTTACTTTGTCACATTCCCCTCCCAGTGTCATCATCTGTTACATGTTGAGGCCCTGGGGATAGGGCCGTCAGCTAAAGCAGAGGACACCCACTCAAATTTGAACTTCAATTCATTTACAGGTTTCAGAACCTCACCTGGGGTGTGGGATGGACTTACAATTTGATTTTTAAAAATGATCAATTTTATTCCCAATAAATTATTTGGAATTGGAGTTTTCTGAATAAGTGAGAAAATCCCAATTCTATGATTTTTTTTTCAAAATCAGTATTTTTAAATTGCTTGAATTTTCAAATGTGCAAATAACACTACATCCCTGAAAAGTACTCTATTCAGATATCATTGCAACTAAAAAGAGCTCCTACTTTCCTTTTTTATATTGGTGTTGGTATTCTTAAATTTTATAATTTTGAACATATGTCCACTGGATTTTGCAATGGAAAGAGACATAAAATGTGTTTTCAATCTAAAAGCATGTGCTTAGCACTCTGAGAATCTGAACAAATAAAATTAGCTTAAAAGCTCCCTTAATGGAAAATCTAGGTATGCTGGCCAACTAACTTAAATTCTAGTAATTTGACACCTAAAAACTATTTTAATCGAGAAAAATTACATAAAAAAGACAATAACAATTACAACCCACAGATCAACAAATTAAAATATTGTATTGCTGGCTTTGCTTTAAAATGCAAAAATTAAACTTTTATTAGTTATTTTATAATTTCATACATGTAAAAAATGCATTCTGACTGTTCTCTCTCATCTCTTTTCACTTATCCGACACACACACTACCCACTTCTTCCCACATTCATGTCTTTTGGCTTTGTGTTCTGCCACACTAAGTTTAATATTCCATTTAATGTCAGAAACTTTAGAAATCTCCATTACTCTGGTGGCTCACCAGTGAGGACACAACTAAAGACAATGACTTCCCCTCCCTCCCTCAGAATCAATCAGTAGCCAATAACTGATCAGAGAAAGGGGGCCCCCAGAGCCTCTCCCCGGTTCATGATGGATTGTTTGCAGGCCCAGTGTCGTGCAGCCCAGTTCAGGAGACTTTGGATGAGCTCCTGATTGCAACGGCTGTGCCATGTCCAGAAGACAGCACTTTGAAGGTCCTCACTCTGTCTTCTAGCTCCTACGTTCTTTCTACACCCCCTTCTGCCATGTGCCCTGGGTGTTGGATGGGAAGACAAAAATGTCCTGCTTAGAGCTGAGTGCTCAACTGTCCCCTTTCCTCTTCACCTTATGCAGTTATGAGTCTGCATTCATTTCTGTTCATTCCAAAGAGGAGCTTCTTTGATTAAGACTGAGAGTAGCATTTGTCTATGGGTATAAACAAACTAAAATGAGTATTTTGGGCTCATATTTGAACTGTTGTTACTCTCTTAGTCAATGCATTGGCCAATATAGTGATATCCCTTTCTCTTAAAGTAACCAACTCTGGATAAATAAATTTCTTTTAAATTGGATTTATAATCTTAATTTTTCTGTAATGCTGGATTACATACTTAACCACAAATATTTCTTTAATGTGTCTCAGAAAATAAAATCTTCCTCTCTGTGATCTTAATCTTGATAAAGAGATACATCATTCACAAGAACAATGATTCAGATGTGTAGAAACAAGTGTCCCTATAGAAAAGGATTGGATTAGGAGACGTGCAACAAGAGGAGCTCTCACTTTAGATGCCTGGAAAGAAAGAAAAAAAGCCACATGGCCATCCCCTCTAACGTTTAGTTTTCAAATTGCTCATTTCTGTATCCTACAAGACTTGGTACTAGAAACCTTACCAGGGAGATGTATAAATGAAGAAATGATAGATTTACACGCAGAAAAGATGAGCCAGGTATGAGGTGTTCAGTCTGATGTAGGACACCTACTCTGATCCGAGAAATTTATCAAGTTTATTATGTACAGCACGAGGAAGAAGGGTTAACTATTCTCTGTGGGAGGCTTCTGTAGAGGAGCAATCTCAGGCTAACATCCAGAAAGAGTTAGCTGTGGTTCATAGTTTCTACAAACACTGCTCAGTCGCCTGTAAACATTTGTACTTAGACCAGAGGAAGGTTCTGCTACCCCTTGGCGCCTCACCTAAGAAAGACTTTGCCACTTACATAGGTTTGAGGCATTGGGGTCCTTGACATGACTGTGTTCCTGTCAATGATACACATTCCTTCACTATTTCATCTTCTCCTTACACGTTCCTTCAGGGCTTCCTCCACTCCCCCACAGGCCATGGTTGTATGGAACTTCCAAATGTCCTGGCTTTGATTAATAATATTTTAATTCAATTTCTCATATCAAGACTTTCCATTCTTACTTCACTCTGCTAGTTAACTTTAATTAATGGCTTGGTTGAAATGAGAGAAGCCTATGAGGTTAGTAAATAGTATTTCTGGGTGTGCCTATGAAGATGTTTCCAAAGATTAACTAAAAGAAGTCATTTTATGTCCTGAATGAGAAATCATCCTTTATGCTGTGTTTGGGATGGAATGAAAGGAGCAGGAAGCTGATAGCATAGGTTTGTTTCTCTGTTTCCTGGTCGCCATTGTGTGAACTGCTCCACCCATCACTTCTCACCGTCAATGGTGTGGTAGCCAGGACATTTGAACATAATTGGCCCCCATAAGCTCATAAAGAGTAGCACTATTAGGATGTGTGGCTTTGTCGGTATAGGTATGGCCCCTTGTTGTATGGAAGTGTGTAACTAGAGGAGTGGGCTGTGAGGTCTCATATATGTTGAAGCCATGCCCAGTGTCTCAGACCCCTTCCTGTTGCCCACAGGATCAAGATGTAGCTCCTTCTCTATGCTCAGCTCCTTCTCCAGCACCATATCTGCCTGCATGCCACCATATCCTGCCATGATGATAATGGACTCAGTCTCTGAAATGGTAAGTCACCCAATTAAATGTTTTCCTTTATAAGAGTTGCCGTGGTCATGGTATCTCTTGGTAGCAATAGAAACCCTAACTAAGATTGATAAAAGTTTCTGAAGCTGTGAGTCAAGATAAATCCTCCCTTTCTTAATCCATTTTCTTAGGTACTTTGTCACAGAAATGAAGCATCTAACACATTCCATTTCAAAGTTCTATATACTCTCATTATTTGTAAATATGCACATTTCTGCAATTCCCATGATGGGATTTATCAGTCTGTAGAGTTCTTTACATTTGCCTACTTCTACATCAGACACAGTTCCTACAGAGCTCCCTGGTCATGGTTAGATCTGCATCTCAGTTATATTTTATAGTTATTTCACCATCAAATCTAAACTGAGTTCTCATCTATCTTTATTGAATACAAACAAACTGTCAAGAATAAAAAATATCTCCAAAAGCTTAAGAATTGAAAGATGATTTTCAGGGCTGCTGAGATGGCTCAGTAAATAGAGATACCTGCTGCCAAGACTGATGACCTGAGTTACATTCCTGGGCCCACATGTAGAGAAGGAGAGAACTGACTCCTTGGAAGTTGTCCTCTGACTCAGTGCATGTGCTGTGGCACACATGCCCCCTCACACACAAACAAACAATAAATAGATGTAAAACAATTAAAGAAATAAAGGTTTCATAGTTTTTTGTTTCAAATTCCAGGATGGTATAGATGAAGATTCTAGTTTAAAAATCTTAAACCCTCAGGCAATCACTGTATAATCCAGAAATTATTATCTGATATTCTTTTTTTTTTTTACAATGCAAAGTGCCATTTATTCTGAAAACTTGAGTAGCTCTCTGAAAGGCAGGGCATGTGTCCCTCATGATTCCTGTTTCCCCCTTAGTCTCCCTAATTACCCGCATTCTTTTTGTCCCTGAATAACCCATTCTGTTATACATTTATAGGTTATTTATAGAAAGAGCTTAGAGATTTAATATGTTGCCACAGTAGACGTTTCCATTTTAAAATAAAGGCAAAGGAAGAGGCCAATGCTTTGTCCAAGAGATGAGTAGCTAGCTATAAATGGAATAAAGTAGGGTGTTTTAAGTGTATAGAGTGTGAGGAGCTTTTTATTGCCATAAAGAGGCTATCTCCTGTTAAATCATTCTACAAGAAGTGGTTTGGCATATTTCTCTTCTAATGAATGAGTGGTAGTAGTTGTAATGAGGATAATCACAGCTAATGTCAGGGTGTTGGTAAGTATCAACAGTTACTATTTATTGCACTCTGGCCTAAGCATTTAAAATGAGTGGTCATTTAATCCATGTCATTAGCTATGTTTTAAAGATGGAGATGATAAAGCCGCTCAGGATGTTAAGGATGTGCCCAGAGAGCTAGGATTCAAACCAGGGAAGGTAAATAGCTACATCAAGTCTGGTGAGTACTCCTCAGGAGGGATAAACATTCCACGTGGGCAAGGAGTGCACGGTGAGTGTGGACTGCACGGTGAGTGTGGGCTGCTCAGTGAGTGTGAGCTACATGGTGAGTCTGGGCTACATGGTGAGTGTGGATTACAAAGTGAGTGTGGGCTGCACGGTGAGTGTGGGTTGCACGGTAAGTGTGGGCTGCATGGTGAGTGTGGATGGTGAGTGTGGGCTGCATGGTGAGTGTGGATGGTAAGTGTGGGCTGCATGGTGAGTATGGGCTGCACGATCAGTGTGGATTGTATGGTGAGTGTGGGCTGCACGGTAAATGTGCTCTGCACAGTGAGTGTGGGCTTCACAGTGAATGTGGATGGTGAGTATGTGCCGCATGGTGTGTGCTGAATGGTGAGTGTGGGCTGCATGGTGAGTGTGAGCTGCACAGTGAGTGTGAACTGCGTGGTGAGTGTGGGCTGCACGGTGAGTGTGTACTGGATGGTGAGTGTGGATGGTGAGTATGGGCTGCAAAGTGAGTGTGGACTGCATGGTGAGTGTGGGCTGCACAGTGAGTGTGGACTGCATGGTGAGTGTGGACTGCATGGTGAGTGTGGAGGGTGAGTGTGGGCTGCACAGTGAGTGTTGATTGCATGGTGAGTGTGGGTGTGGGCTTCATGGAGCACGCGGTGAGCATGGAGTGTGAGTAAGAGTGGTGAACACGTTGAACATGGTGAGCACAGGAGCACGGTGAGCACAGGAGAACATGAAGCTGTCTTTTCTTAGCCCGAATGTTTTCAGAGTCCTCAGAGGTAGCCTGTCCTTCTAGTCAACTGTCCTCCCTTAGCAAAACCAGAGTCTCTCAACACCACCATATTTCATTCCTTTCCTCGTACATATCTTTCTCCTCCCCTGTACCAATTCTGTATCAGGAAGCAGGCCGGGTGCTACCCTTTCCTGGGAGGTTCCAGAAGGACCTGATTAATCCTATCTGCTGTTATTGCAGTCGGCCGATTTAAATGACATCCTAAATGGCTACAAACATTACACAAAGCTTTCTCAGGCAATTTTCTTTGAAAGCCATGTTCACACAGTCTTAAAGCTTGGTGTCAGCTTTAGATAATACTTACTCCCAGAGGTGACAAGACCAAAGACCAGCATGCTCTCTGGACCCAGTTATGGTCAGGCAATTCATTTATCCCAGCATAGAGCCTTGATTTTTGGACTTCTTGTCCAACTTACTCAATAAAAATTTAGTAGTCTTTATTAATTATTGTCAGATAGTGAGGATAGAAAAGGGACACCAAAATCTAGCACTCTTTCTACTTCATTTTTTTCCTTTACTAGACTCAAGTTGTAGAAATTCTTGTGGTAACAGTACCGTCATCTCTCCCACTATTTATTGACAGAGGCTGCTTGTTTGTTTCCCTGATGCCTGGACATGAAATAATCACAAAGAAACTATATTAATTATAACACTGCTTAGCCTATTAGCTTAGGTTTATTATTAACTAACTCTTACATCTTAAATTAACCCCTTTTTATGTTTCTGTATATTGTCACAAGGCTATGGCTTACTGGGTAAAGTTCTGCATCTGTCTCTTTTAGAAGCTATATGGCATCTCCCTGACTCCACCTTCTTTTCTCCTCTATCTCTGCTTGGAATTCCCACCTTGCTATATTCTGCCCTGTCATAGACCCAAGTGGCTTATTTGTTAATCAAAAAAAAAGCAACACATATAAAGAAGTACTTCCCACACCCATCTTATCACACATACAGACATAGAACAAGACAATCCACTAAGGGAGCACTTCGCCTCTTTCTTTTAAGGCAAAGTCCAGTTATTAGTTCATGTTTGTAATCCAGTCCAATCTTTATTTCGCCAGGAAAATGAGTGGGAATAAGTGAGGGCACTTGGTTTCATGCCCTTCCCACCACATCTAAAACTTCTACCTTCTTCTAGTTGGAGGTGCAATTTAAAAAATATGCTTTTAGGATGTCCAGTCTTTGGAGGGTTTTGTTTTTATTTTTACATTTCTGTAAGAAGAATGATGAAACAATTTGTTATGCTGGCTGATAAGGGAAAGACAAAGAAGCACACAGCCCTGGACTGAGCAAGACACAGGCAAAGCTCTCTAGTGCAGTGGTTCTCAACCCCTTTAGTAGCCAAACAACCCTTTTATGGGATAACATATCAGATATTGTGCATATAAGTTATTTATATTGTGATTCAAATTATCATCAAAAATATAGTTATGAAGTAACAGCAAAATAATTTTATGGTTAGGGGTCACCACAACAACATAAGGAACTATTAAAGAGCTGCAGCATTAGAAGGTTGAGACCCACTGATCTAAGTAGTTTTTGCTTGCAATTTTAAGAACTCTCATGATCTTTTAACTCAAAACGTGATGTTGTGTCAGAGATGTGGGACATCTCAGACCACTGTGACTCTAGGATGAATATTAGGGAAACAAGCTTTGTTGGCATCTCAACTGATGATGACACCCAACCATAATAACACTGACTTTTCTTAGAGAATGATCTATAGGAGGTCCAGAGTTTTTGTCTTCTTTTCAAGCATGAAACTAGACACAACTTTTGACATTGCTTTCATTGACATAACATTATTGCTTCTTCTAGATTATTCTTCATTACGACTTGGCGTTTGGGGAAAATCTCACTTGATGTGGAATGTATGCTTTCTAAGTGGGATTGACAGTACCCTGCCTGCCAGGGATACTCCACAGTGGAAACACCACCATTATTACAAAGTCAAAGCCATTCCCTAGTCATTTCTCAGGATCTGCGACATGTAGGGGAGCTTAAACTAAAGCATGAATAATGTTTTTGAATACCCAAAGGTGGAATGACTTAAGTTTTTCTCAAGCTAAACCGAAGCACATTACGAGTGAGCATTACATGAGATTCAAAGTCAACTTCAAGACAAGCATCAATAGCAAATACCTTAAATACCTACAAACACACCTACACGATGAAACATTGCTACACCCACAAATTTAATCAATATAAAATCAAAGCAAAACAACAACAAGAATTACCCAAAACTCTCCTAAATTATGAATATGCTGGAAAAGAACTCTGTATGCAGGATGAAGAAAGTCACTTGACAAGAAAGCAATTGTTAGGGTGAGAATGTGTAGGACTGACCTCATATTCATACATAGAAATTGGCTTCCTTCGGTGACTATTTTATTCAAAAATCACCTGTTGAATGCTATATGAGAGGCGTCTTCATATGAGAAGGTGAATCTAATGTTTATGGAGCACCCCTATGTAGCAGGAACTCCACATATTGACTTCCCAAACCCTCTTAATAATCCTCTGAGGTAAATTTTAGTTTGAATCACATGAAATTTCCATTTTGTGGGTCAAAAGTCTGAATATTGGCAATTCATAGAGTATGACCTGAAGGTTAATGTTTTCATTTCATAGGTAGCTCAGAGAAATTAAATTTGTCTAAACTTATATGGCAAATAACTGGAAGGGTTGAAATTTCAATCCATGCTCTTTTTGAGCATCCCATCATATCTCACTTTATCTAAAGTGACGATGATTAAATTAGGTTTCCACCCCAGTCCCCAAACTATAACCTACTGCCCTCACCCTCATTCAATCAATAGACCTGAGCTGTTTGAACGTCTTGCCTTTGAAGGATATGATTATATTAAAATACCTTTTTTTTTCTACAAACTACCGCCCTTCTTTCATTAGTTTCACTATAGCAATATTCTCTGTTTTTTCAGAAACAATATCTTGTACATATGATCAGAGAAAAAGCCCAGGCCTTTATGAAGGCAAGTTACAAACTAATTATAAATGGTGCCATTGTCTTAGTTATTGTTTTAGTGCTGTGAAAAAGCACCATGGCCAAGGCCACTCTTACAAACTAAGGCATTTAACTGGGGTCTTGCCTACAGCCTTAGATTGGTGTGGGAGAATTGTCTGTATTCTGTCAATCATTTTTTAAATAAATGCTAATTGGCCAGACAGGAAGTATAGGCGGGTCAACCAGACAGGAAATAGAGAGGCAAGGAGAACAGGAAAATTCTAAAAAGAAAAAAGCCCATTCCTCGCATTCCTGTAGAGACCACCAAAGAGGCAGGATGTGATCTGCCCCACTGAGAAAAGGTATTGAGCCATGTGGCTAACATAGATAAAAATAATGGGTTAATATAAGTTACAAGAGCTAATAAGAAGCCTAAGCTAATGGGCCAATCAGTTTATAATCTTATGGAGACCTCTGTGTGATTTTGGGGGGGCTTGTCCGCTGTAGGGTATGGGGCAGGACAGAAACCCCAACAAGCTGGCCCTCACGTTATATTAGATGACTGGTCTATGATCATCATGGCAGAAAGCCAACAGGCATAGCACTGGGGCAGTAGCTGAGAGCCTCACACGCTGATAAACAGGCAACAGAGAGAGACTTGGCCCATCCCTCTCCCTTCCGGTGGCACAGCTCCTTTCACAAGGCTACACCTCCTCCAACAGGCTACATGTCCTAACCCTTCCCAGGCAGTTACACCAACTGGGATGCTATGGGGGCCATTATTATTCTAACCACCATAGAACCCTAGGGAAAAAAAAAATCTCAGTCCAAATGTCTACCCACTATAGTATAGCTGTATGTGGCTGCCACACTCTACTGGTAGCTCCCTGAGGTCAAGTTCTGTTTTTGTTGCAATGTGGAGAACAGCTTTAATTTTCATGACACTAAACAGTAGAGCATTTCCAGGATGAGTGGCAGGAGTCAGCAACACCAGGGCTGGAAAATGCTAAAAGACACTCTTCTTTCTCAGAAACTGTCTTCACAGAGCTGTTTCTCAAACACTTCTCATGCACAAACTACTTTTCTAGATGTTGAATGATATATCCGTGTGTCCTCTAGAAAGAGAAGAAATACGAGCTATAGTCTAGAAAATAAGATATATTTAAAAAAAACAGTAGAGATTCGTAGTTCTCACATACTCGTGTAGATCGAATTCTCCTGGAGAGCTCATTAAAATATGAATTGCTAACCCTGTATCAGACTTTCTGATGCAATGGCTAGAACTGGGTCCTGAAAATTTGTATCAAACTCCCAAGTTATACTCATGCTGCTTGTTCTGCAAGAGTACTTTGGAAGTCTCTGGAGTGAATCATTATGACTAGAAAGACAGTGTGATCAGTAGCACAGGCTGACTCAACCCTGGTCTATCTGAAATGGACATATATAGCCATTAAACGGCAGTTGCTTGATGCTTTGAAGGCACTCCACCTGCGTGCAACCTGAAGCTTTTCTTAGCTCTGATCAAATGCTGCCTAACACACCCTCAGAATCGGGCAGAACCAGAGAGCAGCCAACTATCGATGCATTAGAAGATTCAGGCCCATTTCTAATGGAACCAATCCCTACCCTCCAGTTTTCTGCAGTTTGATGAATTCTCTGATGGACTGTTTATTAAGACAAATTGAGTCTATAGGACTCTTTGCAGTAATTAACTTCCTTAAGGCTTACACGCATCTTGTTACTTCAGAAGCGCTTTCTGGAACTCTCAAATTTGTAATGTAACTATAACTGTAAAAGCCAGCACAACTTTCTTTCAGAATTATTTAAAACTTTGTTTCCAATGATCTACAGAAATCAAATTTTGTAATTCTCCTCCAGCTAAGGCTGGTTTTTAATCTACTATGACATCCTTAGTTCTCTGGTGATTCTGACTTAAAATGGTACAAGATGTTTGTATCACACTCTCTCACCAACAATAGGCCCCATCAGCATATCTGACCCTCAGCTTGGGTTGTGATTTAGAAAGTGAGAGGTCTGGGGTTTAATCAATATTTTCCAGATTGATTAATGGGCCTTGATCCATATACTGCAGCTGAATGCAATGTTCAGAAAACACATACAATGAGGTGGTATCACATTTATCTTTTTTATCTTACTGTGTAAGAAGATGGAATCAATAAAGGGAAAAAAGTGCCTAATGAACAGCCCTCGTGGTACAGCCTGTAATACCTGACAGAATTTTAAAAGTAAAGACCTTCATCTAAAAAGAGACCTGAGGTTAAAAAGATGGATCAGAACACTTGTACTTGCAGAAAAACTGAGTTTCATTCCCAGTGCCCACATGGTGGCTCACAACCATCCATAACTCCAGTTCCAGTGGGTCCAACTCCTTCCTTTAATATCTGAGGGTACCAGACACACATGTGACACACAAACATCTATGTAAACAAAACATTAATATACATAAAAATAAATAGCATTTGTAGTGCCTTCCAGTTCAGCTACCTATCTGTCAATCTATTGCTACCTCTTCTCTCTTCTTTGAGCAACAGCAACTCAAAGAGTTTATTTTTCAGCTCAGAAATGATACTAGTCATGTAGCCAGATAAGCAAATGGACAAAAGAATCAAAGAAGAAAAGCAAGAAGAAGCAAGGTAACAGGTATTTCCTTATTATAAGATACAAAAGGATTATCACACCATATTTTAAAATGATAAAAATGGCATTGTATTCTCATTTTGATCCTTCCCCTTGCAAGGAATATCCAGCATTCTGTACAAACATGGGAAGGAGCCTTGCAGTTCTCTCAGCCACCTCAGATGAAAGCAAAGTATGGTTTGAATGTTAAGCATAACCTTGAAATGCTGCTAGCTGTTCACAATGCACCACAGTGAGTTAGAGAGAATGATGGCATTTGCTTTGAAGAGACACTTTTTACTTTTATGTTTTTATGATCATATCAACTTCGGAAAAATGTAATCACTGACAATGTAGAACACATCTAAAATGAAATGCTTCAATATTTAAAGTAACTGTTACTCTAACTATTAAAAGGCAAAACGCTTTCCCACAAAAGGTAGAGAAGCACATATTTTCAGATCAACAGAAATGACTCTAGAATACCAACATGCCAGGGTATCTAAAAACAGAATTATTTCTCCCAAGATATTTTCTCTTCATTTATTGTTTCTATGACATGTAGTAAAACTGAGCGTAAACATAAAAGCATACACATGATTTGCATTTTTGTACAGTTAAGTGTTGATAATTTAGAATTAACTAAATTAGACTTTCATCAACAGAGCAGGTTGGGACCAACATTCATCCTATCTCACAAAATAATTTACCAGATAATTCAATAACATAAATATAGCTGTAAGACACGTTTAAGAACTTTATTATGTAATTCTTGAAATGTAGATGATACTGCTGGTTCAAATGGTCTTAATCAGCTTCACAAATAAACAAGCACCAACCTTCATACAGCCAGTTAGTTCTTTTGCCAATGTTGGCTTAAACTCATCCACATTTCACTAATTTCTGACTTACATAAGGCTCATCCCATTCTCCTCCTCCTTTCATCCTTCGCTATTCCCATCATAGCAGTTAGAAAAAGCTGTAACCCTTCCTATAGGAATCAGGCAGAAAATACAGAATTCAACAGAATACCTAAGAGAAGGAGTCCCTTGGTGGGGTGGGGTAAGCAGTCTACACAGATTGTGGTTTTTCTTATAGTGTCTGATACCAAACTCAATGCTCATCCCCAGAACTATGATGAGAGAATGTCACCTGGGGTACCTTTCAACAACAGGAATATAACCTCTCACATCTCTGGAAGGAAGAAGGCTAACACAAAGGTATTTCCAGCTTACATTCCTCCAAGGAACCCAAAGACTTCATAGGTAGTCGCTGCAGTGGCTCTCAGCTCAGAGCAGCTTCTGGTGATCCTTAATCTCTTCCCAGGGCCTTCTCTGTGAATTTACCAAGGAGCTCTGCAGCTGACTGAGTGGTTCCACAGACATCACTCCACTCAAGGTTCATAATTGGCTATTCAAGTATGGACATTTTCACTTTGTAGGAGAAACAACAGCCTAGCAGGGTCTGTAGTCATCCTGCAAGTTCAAAGACTTGGATCTTCCAGGGTTTAATCCTATGGCATACTATGTTGCTTCCTTCTTCCCCTGAAGTGGCTCACACTGTTTCTATGTTTCAAATGTTTTCATAGCACTTTTCCACCATAAGAAAACTATCAGCAGTTGTGACCTTCCGAGATGTTGGACCTATCTGTCCTTCTGGCCTGATCTCCCATCACTCCTTGCCTGCCTCCCAGGGTCAGTTCTCCACTCATATGACTCTGTTCTCTCCTTGTATGTCACCCTGCTTCCTTCTGGGAATGCCTTTCCTCCACTGTTCCACCAAGAAAGCCACTCTTCACTCTCCAGAGGTAGCTCTCCTCTGTGATGGCCTGAAGCTGTCTCCTAGTCTTCTGAAGACTCATCTATTATCCTACCTACTTTATAACACTGTGAAAGTTAGGTTAAACACTTAATTCCCTGTCTAGAAAGATGGAAACTTAAGTTACAAGAATAAAGCATGCAGGGCAGTAGTGGTACACACTTTTACTTTAATCCCAGCGCTTTAGGGGCAGAAGCAGGTAGATCTCTGAGTTCAAGACAAGCCTGGTCTACAGAGTGAGTTCCAGGACAGTCAGGGTGACACAGAGAATTCCTGTCTCAAAATAACAAATCAATCAATAAAACAAACAAACAAAAAACTAAAGCTTGCGTGCAGTCACAATTAAATAGCAGGGAATTAAGGAGAAACTCTCCTTCTTAATAATAAGAGTTTTCAGTTTCTATCCTAACTGAAATACATGGGAGTGTATCTGTCTTTCAAAGATGGAGTCCTGATCTTTGTATTGTCTCATGGTTGTTTCGCCTAACATTGTATCATGGGCACGGTATACAGTTAATGCACTTTCATTTAAATCATTTCCTTAATTGTTGTAACTAGGTGCACCAAAATAACCACACGAAAATTATATTAATTAAATTACTGCCTGGCCCATTATCTCTAGCCTTTGCTTGGCTAATTCTTACATCTGATTCAACCCATTTCTAGAAAGTCTATGTGTCACCATGAGGTGATGGCTTACCGGACAATTCTAACGTACATCCATCGCTGGTAGGAGCATCATGGTATCTCCCACACTTCCTTTCTCTTACTACCTTCTATTCTGTCTACTCTGCCCACCTAAGGGCTGTGTCCTATTCTACAGGCCAGGCAGAGTCTTTATTTAACCAATGAAAGCACAGAAATACAGAAGAACCCTCCTACACCACTTAATACATGAGTTACAAAGAAGCAAAAATTCAAAAAAGAATAATTGTTAGGTATAGACACAGATTTATCTCTGTGTTTTCCAGCAAACAATTTTAAAGAAGAAAGGACAGTTTCACCATAATTAAAAAAAATCAATTCAGTTACCCCAAAAGACAAAATTTCCTAGGAGAAGAAAAATGAAGAAAATCTTGTCACATGTTCCTCATAGAACAACAGTGTAGCTCTAAGGAACACAGTGCCCAAAACATCCTTCCACCTCCAGAGGGAGATTGTCAATGCCCCTCAGAGTCAACACTTCCTAACTTTCACACCATACCATAGGGCAGCAGTTGCAAATGATTCCACTGGAAGAAGAAAGAAGTGGCCTGAGTTCTATAGGGTTTACTCATATGTGAATATGAATAAAAGTAACTGAAATTGTGGCCACACATCCCCACACAAAGAGTATTCACATGCAAAAAAAAAAAAGTTCAAAGTTCGGCTTCATTTGCACATATCTGAGCTTCTGAGGGAACAATGCTTATGAAGATTTATTGGATTCTTAGACAAATCTGTAGGGCAAAATTACTGAAACTACAAATGTGGAAGAGCACACGACCTGAGGGTGTTCCATAAATTTACTCATCTATCTCTAGTAATATTTTTGACACTCATTTGTTCATCTGTATCCCTTATTCTTTAGCATAGATATAAGACTAGGCTATGAACATCTCCCACAATTCATAAATTGAAATCTGAATTCTTAATGTAACAGTAATAGAAAATGAGAGCTGTAGATGTCACTCAGTCATAGACATCAGTGTCTATGTGAAAATTAACCCAAAATGATTTCTTCCATAATTATGTGAACACACAGCCCAAAGACAGGTGTCTGTCAACTGGGAAGTGCACCAGTAACAGCCATCTGACCTTCAGACACCTAAATTTTGGACTTCCTTGTCTCCAGAGCTGTACAAAATAAATCTGTGTTGCTAAAGCCACCAATCTGTGGTGTTCTATGAAATTATCTGTACTGAATGAGACAGTAAATTTTCAGCTGTAGAGGAGGTAGGTGCCAACTGGGCAGGAAAGAGCTGGTACTCACAATGGCTGAGGGGACCTCAAAGTCAAACAGCTCTCTACAGCTCTAACAGTCTCCTAGTCTGAAGAAACTTGAGGAGAACAGCGAAAGGTAGCCTTCTGATTACAAAGTGGTAGAAAATCCTTAGGGAAAATGCCAAAATGGCCCTGAAGAAGTCATCTGTAAACATCCCCAGTAAATGATGATCAAGGCCTCGGTGTTTCTCACCATAGATCAAGATTACCATAATTTTACTCTCTCATATCGCTTGCCTACAGAAGTATGTCAGCCTATCAAATTATATATGTGTGTTCAATGGCAGCAGTTGGCAATATTGATATACATGTTCCCCTTAAATGGACTGATCACTCTTTTAGCTGTCATTTCACATCTGCCACCAAAAGAGAAAAGACAAATTGACTCCATTTTTCAAACTCAGCTGCCTTATTTATTTTGTTAAGGACAACATATTCATCTCCGCTAGTTTTCACATGGCAATGAGAGTTGAGCCATTTGAATGTAAAACTAATTAATGCAAATAACCTTTGAATTGCTAAACTGGCTGTCTGACATTGCTGATTAGATTATCACGGGAATAGGGAGTTGTGAAATGTGTTATTAAAATAAGTCCAGACTTTCACTTTTATCCTTGGAGGAGGATTTGAGCAGCTTTTTAATTGAGAATTCTTTGTTGGTTAGTTGCACTGTTTTCCTCTTTATTTATGTATGGTGTGTATAAATGTAGCATAACATGACAACTCTGAAGAAGTAATCATGAAAATTCTTTACTAGAGAGTCAGAAGGAAAAAACTAAAATAGGTAAATTTTAAAGGAGAAAAGGGAGCAGTGGAGATCAATAAAAAAAAGACGAAAAGGACGATGAAAGGGAAGGAGGAGGGTAAAACATGAGGGAATGGTATGGTTGAGATGGGGGAAGGACAGAGAGGGAGAGAAAAGAAAGAGATATTACGGTGCTAGCAGAAAACCTGGCACTAGGAAAATTGCCAGGAATCCACAAGGATGACCCCAGCTAAGATCCTAAGCAACAGTGGAGAGGGTACCTGAACTGGCCTTCTCCTGCCATCAGATTGATGACTACCTTAATTTTCATCATAGAACCTTCATCAAGCAACTGATGGAATCAGATGCAGAGATCCCCAGCTAAGCACTGGGCTGAGCTCCCAAAGTTCAGTTGAAGAGAGGGAGGAACAATAAATAACATGAGCAAAGGAGTCAAGACCATGATGAGAATACCCACTGAAATAGCTTACCTGACCTAATCAAAGTTCATGACTCTGGACTGACAGTGGGGGAACCAGCATAGGACCAAATTAGGCCCTTTGAATGAGGGTGACAGTTGTATGGCTGGGGTACTCTTTGGGGCCACTGGCAGTAGGACCAGGATTTATTCCTACTGCATGAACTGACTTTTGGGAGCCCATTCTCTTTAGAGGGATACCTTGCTCAGCATAGATATAGTGGGAAGGGCTTTGGTCCTGTCTCAAAGTGATGTGCTAGACTTTGTTGACTCCCCATGGGAAGCCTTACCCTCTCTGAGGAGTAGATGAGAGGTGGAAAGATTCAGGGAATAGGAAGAGCAGAGGCAGTGTGAGGAGAGGAGGGAGTGGGGAAAAGGGAGGAAGTGGGAGGAGGGGAGGGAGTGGAAACTGATATTGGAATGTAAATTTTCAATTAAATAATAATAAAAATGAAAAAAGATGAAGAAGAAAGAAAAGAAACAACTGCCCATAAACAATCCATATTTGTTCAGGAATATAAGCATCTCTGTGCTGATATAATAGAAATCCATTCAAACAGGATGCCAAAATATGTCTAGAGAAGATATTTGACACATAAATTTCACCTTTGTTCTGATTTATTTCTTCTACCCTCTTTCTTTGACATGAAAACTTGAGAATTTTAAGTTCTTTTCTTTGCATTAGAAAATGGCAGCTAGGACTGAGCCAGTGACTTAGGCTGGAGCAGGCCTGAAAGAGTAAAGTCCACAGGAGCAGGAGTGGATCCTTGTGGGGCAATATACAGGTCACATATTTCTGTATTGTATCAGCAGCCAGCTTCTTATGTCACAATAGCAACAGAGATGTTAAAAGTGCCTTCAGATGGCCGTCTCTGGAGCTCAGGATATGCTGCTTCTTTCTTTGTAATTATGTAGATTACCTGAGAAGAGGTGTCCATTCCAAGCTAGTGACAGAGCTGTGGGGCATGACTTTAGTCCTGCTACCCTGGAAACAGAATGCTAATGAACTTCCCCCTCAGTTTACCTTGGGGGATAAAAGGTGCTTGGATAATAAATGTGGGTGATCTTCAGGATTTGAATGAACCCAGAGACTCCCTTCTGATATTGCTGTGTGAACTGTGTCTCAATTATTCCCACACTTCCACGCCAGTCCAGAGAGGGAAAGATAGTTTATGTTGAGGCATCAGACCCCAACAGTTCCAGACCAGGGACATTTGTGGAAACAGGACTGAGCCAGTGACCTAGGCCAGAACAGGCCTGAGACAGTGAACTCCACAGGAGAAGGAGCGGATTCAGACTAGGGGCATTTGTGGAAATAGGACTG
Source organism: Dicrostonyx torquatus (assembly GCA_028555095.1). Lineage (NCBI taxonomy): Eukaryota > Metazoa > Chordata > Mammalia > Rodentia > Cricetidae > Dicrostonyx > Dicrostonyx torquatus. The sequence continues at coordinate 3,750,458 of JAQHUG010000132.1, forward strand.
AGCCAGCAACCTAGGCCAGAGCAGGCCCGAGACAATGAACTCCAGAGTAGCAGAACTAAGCCAGCAACTTAAGCTGGAGCAGGCCTGAGACAACAAACTCCACAGAAGCAGGACTGAATCAGTGAACTAGGATAGAGCAGACCTGAGACAGTGAACTTCACAGAAACAGGTACAGGGGAGCAACTGCTGAGGGACTGGGTTTGAGCTAAAGACTTCTATGGGTCAATGCTTTGGTCTAAGACCTCCAAGGGTGTAGACAGGAACCAGAGACCTCAGCAGGTCTAGGCGTGTGTCTGGGACCTCCAAGGAACTAGGCATGAGCCAGGACCTCTGCAGTCTGGACTTGAATCTGGGACCTCTGAGGGAGTAGGTCTGAGCCAGGACCTCTGCAGGTCTAGGTACACCTGAGTCTGAGGGAGTAGATCAGAGCCAAAGAGCTTTGTGGGACCAACCCCCAAGCCAGGGACTTCCACAAGAATAGATCCAGATCAGGGACATTTACAGAAAAGGGACTGAGCCAGTAACCTTGGCCAGAACAGACCTGGGACAGCAAACTCCACAGGAGCAGAGCAAACCCCAGGAGCACTGAGTGACCTCTAGGAACACAGAGTGATCAGCAGGGTAATTGGAAGCATGGTACTGACTGCACCACAAGGAGCAACCATCTAAGCCTTGATCCACTGGTACCTGGAAGAGGTTGATCACCAGAGTCACAGACAGCCCCAACTATACCAATCAGAGAAAAAGATGGGTAACAAGGTAAGAACACATGCAACACCACAAAGAGCAACATGACATCAGTAAAAACTAGTGACCCTACAACAGCTAAACTTGAACAACTAAATATATATTAAGCAGAATAAAATGACCTAATAAAAAGCTCTAGGAGAATGTTTGAGGCCCTTAAAGAAGAAATGAAAAATTCCCTCAAAGAAATGGAGAAAAAGACAAACAAAAATTGTAAGACATCAACAAATCCCTTAAAGAAAAATAAGAAAAAGCAATCAAGCATATGAAAGAAACTATCCAAGAAAACTGAAATAGAGACAATAAAGAAAATACAAGCCAAGGGAATTATAGAAACAGAAATCATGAGAAAATGATCAGGAACCACAAATGCAAGCAAAATAGCAAAATTCAAGAGACGGAAGAGAGAATCTCAAGCGTTGAAGATATAATAGAGGAAATAGACTCACCAGTCAAAGAAAACATAACTTCTAACAAAACCTTAACACAAAATATCCAGGAAATATGAGACATCATGAAAAGACTGAGCCAAAGAATAATAGTTATAGAAGAAGGAGAGGAAGTCCCACTCAAAAGCATAGAATATATATTAAACAAAATCATAGAAGAAAACTTTCTCAACCTTAAGAAAGATATGCCTATGAAGATACAAGAAGCTTACAAAACACCAAATAGACTAGATCAAAAACAAATCCCTTGCTACATTAATAAGCAAAACACTAAGCTTGCAGAATAAAGAAAGAATATTAAGAGCTAGAAAGGGAAAAGGCCAAGTAAGATATAAAGGCCAGCTATCAGAGTTATACCTGACTTCTCAATGGAGACAAGAAAGCCAGAAGGTCCTGGTCAAACACTATGCAGACATTAAGGAAGTTGGCTACATCAACAAAAACACAGACAATTGATGAACTCATAGCAGCAAAGAAAAAAAGAAAGAGAAAAACATACAAAATAAAAACACCAACAATTAAAACTAAATTAATAGGAGATGGCAATCACTGATTATTAGTATCCCTTAATATATGTTGCAAGGAGGGTTGCTTTTTGGTTCCTGGCCACTTAGCCATGAAATAACTACACAGAAACTGTATTAATTAAATTGCTGCTGCTTGACCCATTAGCTTTAGCTTCTTATTGGCTAATGCTTACATATTAATTTAACCCACTTTTTTAAATCTGCATATTGCAATGTGGCTGTGGCTTACTGGCTAAAGTTCTAGCATCTGTCTCCAGCGGTACATGGAATTTCTCTGACTCCACCCTTCTTTCTCCCAGCATTCAGTTTAGTTTTCCCCCCCTTGCTAAGTTCTGCCCTGAAATAGGTTTAAAGTAGTTTCTTTATTCATTAATGGTAATCACAGAAAACATCAAATATAAATGGACTCAACTCACCTATAAGAAGACGCAGGCTAACAAATTGGATATGAAAACAGAATCCATCCTTCTGCTGATAGAAGAAACACACCTCAACCTCAGGATAAAGGGTTGGGAAAAAAATTTCCAATCAAATGGACCTAAGAAACAAGCTGGTATAGCTACCCTAATATCTAACAAAATAGACTGCAAACTAAAATCAATCAAAAGAGACAAAGAAGGACATTTCATATTAGTCACAGGAAAAATCTGTCGAGGAAATCTCAATACTGAACACCTATGACTCAAATACAATGGCACCCTCATATGTAAAAGAAACACTTCTAAAGCTTAAATCACAAATTTAACCCCACACACTAATAGTGGAAGACTTCAACACTCCCCTCTCACCACTGGACAGGTCAATCAGACAAAAAAAAATGAACAGAAAAATAAGAAAATTAACAGATGTTATGACTCAAATGGACTTAACAGACATCTATAGAACGTTCCACACAAACATAAAAGAATATACCTTCTTCTCAACACCTCATGGAACCTTCTTAAAAAATTGACCACATACTTGGTAACCAAACAAACCTCAACAGACACAAAAAAATCGGAATAACCCCATGTATTTTATCAGATCATCATGGCTTAAAATTAGAATTCAACAGCAACACTAATTCAAGAAAGCCCAAAAAAACACATAGAAATTAAGCAATGATCACCTAAAGCATGTTGTAGGGAGACCACTTGTTCATTTTCTGGCTGCCCAGACTCCCAAAATAACCATTCAAAAACTGTATTAATTAAGCCACTGCTTGGCCCATTAGTTCTAGCTTCTTATTGGCTAATTCTTTTATATTAATTAAACTCATCTCCATTAATCTGTGTATCATCATGTGGCAGCGGCTTACTGGCAAAGTTTTAGCATGTCTATCTCTGTCAGTGGTTTCATGGTTTCTCTCTGACTTCGCCTCCTTTCTCCCGACATTCAGTTTAGTTTTCCCTGCCTAACTCTATTCTGCTCTGTGCAGGCCCAAGACAGTTTCTTTATTAACCAATGGTATTCACAGCATATAGAGGAGAATTCCACATCAGAAGCAAGAAATAAAGGAAGAAACTAAAGACTTCCTAAAATTTACTGAAAATGACCATACAACATACCCAAATTTATGGGACACAATGAAAGCAGTGTTAAGAGGAAAGTTCATAGCACTAAATTCCTACATAAAGAAACTGGAAAAATTCCATACTTTTGAATTAACATAATATTTGAAAACTTTAGAACAAAAAGAGGCAAATTCACCCAAGAGAACTAGATGGCAGAAAATTATCAAATTGAGAGCTAACATCAACAAAATAGAAACAAAGAAACAATATAAAGAATCAGTGAGACAAAGAGTTGGTTCTTCCAGAAAATCAACACAACAGACAAACCTTTATCCAAACTAACCAAAAGGCAGAGAGAGAATATCCACATTAACAAAATCATAAATGAAAAGGGAGACATATCAACAGACACAGAGGAAATCCAGAGAATCATTGGGTCACATTTCAAAAACCTGTACTCCACGAAATTGGAAAACTTAAAGGAAACAGACAACCATGCACAAAACTCAAGTCCAAATGGATCAAAGACCTCAAGATAAAGCTAGCCACACTGAACCTCATAAAACAGAAAGTGGAAAGTATACTTGAAGGCATTGGCACAGGAGACTACTTCCTAAATATAACCCCAGAAGCACAGACACTGAGAGAAACAATTAGTAAATGAGACCTCCTGAAACTGAAAAGCTTCTGTAAAGCAAATCACACAGTCAACAAGACAAAACAGCCTACAGAATGGGAAAAAAAATCTTTACCAACCCCACATCAGACAGAGGTCTGATCTCCAAAATATACAAAGAACTCAAGAAATTGGTCATTAAAAGAACAAATAATCCAATAAAAAAAATGGAGTACAGATCTAAACAGAGAACCCTCAACAGAGGAATCTAAAATGGCTGAAAGACACTAAAGGAAATGCTCAACATCCTTAGTCATCAGAGAAATGCAAATCAAACAACTCTGATATTCCATCTTACACCTGTAAGAATGGCCAAGATCAAAAACATTGATGACAACTTATGCTAGAGAGGTTATTAGGTAAAGGAAACACTTCTGCATTGCTGGTGGGAATGCAAGCTGGTACAGCCCCTTTGGATATCATTATGGCAATTTTTCAGAAAATTAGGAAACAACCTTCCTCAAGACTCAGAAATACCACATTTGGTATATATTCAAAGGATGTCTAATTGTACCACAATGACATGTGCTCAACTATGTTCATAACAGCATTGTTTGTCATAGCCAGAACCTGAAAACAACCTAAATGCCCCTCCACCAAAGAACGGATAAGGAAAATTTGGTACATTTACACGATGGAGTAATACACAGAAAGAAAAAAAAAGACAATCTTGAAATTTGCAGGCAAATGGATGGATTTAAAACATCATATTCAGTGAAATAACCAAGACCCAGAAAAATAATTATTATATGTAATCACTCATAAATGGTTTTTAAATGTAAAGCAAAAAAAAAAAAACCAGCCTACAAATCACATTCCCAGAGAACCTAGACAGCAATGAGGACTCTAAGAGAAACATAAATGGATCTAATCTATATGGGAAGTAGAAAAAGACAAGATCTCCTGAGTAAATTGGAAGCATGAGGACCTTGGGAGAGGGTTGAAGAGGAGGGGAGAAACAGGGAGGGGAGCAGAGAAAAATGTATAGCGCAATAAAATAAATTTTAAAAATATGTAAAAAAAGAAAATGGCATCTAGATGAATCACATGTTAATCTCTCTATATAAGTTAGAACTCTCTGTTGCTTAGAAACTGTGAAAAAATAGTTAATCAGATAAGTTCAGGGAGTGGGGTCTGTGCCATCCTCTACAGCAAAAGGAATTAAAGACTCTGACTAACCATGAACTCTTCTCTTTAGTGGCCCCAACTGTTTAGTCACAGGTATCCCTTTTAAAACAGCTTCCAATTGAATAGAATTTTTTTGTTATTTAACACAACAAGCTATTTTGCAGTTAGATAATCCCTCAAAAATAATCTAAGAAGAATTTTGTACTTTCTAAGCAATGGCTAACCAGGAGTGATATTCCATGAATAGTTCTGAAAAACCTTTAGTCATCCAAAGATGAAATAATACAGAACTTGGTGGATTTTTTTTCTGCATTAGTAAACATCCTAGAGCCATGTGCAGCCAGAGAATTATTCCTTGAGAGTTAATTATGCGTGAAATTTCCATGTCCCAGAGAAATAGAATTTACAGAAATCACTGTTGTCAGTGTGAGTCATAAATACATTATTAACAAACACTACAGCTAGCTGCATAGTCCCTCACTCACTTGACCCAAATTTCATTGTTGTCTGGGTTCTGAGCCAGTCTTTATTTAAAATTTTGGTATTTTATCATCATATTTGACTTCTTTTTTATTTTAACATTGCTTTTATTAATTAAGAATTTTATACAATGTAGTTTGATAAAAATTTATCCGCTTCCCCTACCCAATTAAGTTTACGATCTCAATCTCTGTCTGTCTGTCTCTATTCTCTCTCTTTCTCCCTCTTTTTCTCCCTCCCTTTCTCTCCATCTCTTTTCCTCTCCCTCTCCCCCCCCATCAAATCTAGTTAGTGTTGGCCAACTACTACTAGGTTTGGGCCTATCCTAGAGGATAGCCAACATACCAGGTGTCAGACCATCAAAGAAAACTGACTTTCCTTCTTCGAGTTGCTCCTCAGCTGGGGTGGGACATCAGACCCCATCCCTTCCTCCATGCTGGGACTTTTGTCTGTCTTGAACTTACACACATTTTGTGTATGCTGTCACTATCACTGTAAATTCATTTGTGCATCTGCCCTCTTATCTGGAAAACATTCTTTCTTTGAAGTTTCTTACCATCTGGCTTTTACAATCTTTCTGGCCCCTCTTACACATAGATCTTCAGAGCCTTGAAGGAAGAGGTATATAAAGACATTCCAGTTATGTCTGAGTACTCCAAAGTCCTTCACTCTCTGCAGGTTGTTCAGTTGTAAGTCCTTGTGTTAATTATCATCTACCATAAGAAGCACCTCCTTTGATGAGGATTGAGCAATATACTGATACATGGGTTTAGCAATAAGACATTCGGCAATGTTTCATTGTTATGTCCTTTTAACAGAATAATAACAATAGGCTTTCCAGTACGGCTCAGATTTTCCATCTAGTTGGCAGTTTTAGGTATGAGTTCTGTCTCACAGAGCAGGACTTAAATCTAATCATAAATTGGTTGGCAACTCCCACAGCATTCCTACTATTGCTTTACCAGTGTGAATATCTTACCAGGCAGGTCATTATTTTAGCTCATAAGGTTCACAGCTGGGTGTGACTGGTGATTACTTTTTGCCTCCAGTTGCTTGCACAGTAACTTCCAACATTATGAAAGCTAACAGTAGGGGTGAAGCTTCTAGAAGAGTACACCCTAAGGGTCTCCATATCCATGACTCAAGTAGGTGGTGTCTTCAGCAATAAGGTCTCATCATCAAGTTTTGGAGGATAAACATTAGTGCTGGCAATATATCCTGTAAAGTTTGCAGGATTCTATGGGAATCTCAATAGCCAGCAACTCAAAAAGAGGCAATTCATTTCTTGTATTAGTGTTTTTATTTGGTAGTATATGGTGTTTAACTGGAGTATTGTCCCCCTTTATAGGTCAACTCCATTTACAGTTTATAAATAAGAGATGTACATGTTTATTATGTATATATTTTAGTAAGCACTGCAGTAAAAGGTTTCCATACAACTTTTTCAAGTGGTCTTTAGTGTTACTTATCCCTCTCCATATTCCCTTCTCTACCTAGTTTTCCACCCTATAGCCCCTCTAATCCTTCCTGTTTCACTCATATTCCTCTTTCACCTTTATAACAATGCATTCCATTTGCTCTTCCTTGTAAGGTTCTCCCTTCCACAAGGACCCTTACTAGTTTCTCTATGGGTATTCCAAATGACACACGGGTATCTAAAGTTTCAAGGCTAGCATCCACATATGAGAGAAAACATGTCGCTCTGGGAAGTGCTTCTGCATATGTGTTGCTTTTATTGGTTAATGAATAAAGCTGCTTCAGCCAGTGGCTAAGCAGAATAGAATATGGTGGAAATTCCAAGTAGATAAACAAGAAAAGAAAGCAGAGTCAGAGTGACACCATGTAGCTACTGCAGGAGACAGACACCAGCCAGAACCTTCTAGTAGGCCGCAACCATGTGGTGATATACAGATTAATAGAAATGGGTTAATTTAAGATATAAGAGCTACCTGGAAATACATTTAAACTATTAGCCAAACAGGATTGTAATTAATACAGTTTCTGTGTGATTATTTCAAGTCTGGGAAGCTGGGAACGAACAAGAAGTCTCCACCTACAACATACAATGTTTTTCTTT
>JAQHUG010000132.1:3763964-3775437 GCA_028555095.1 Dicrostonyx torquatus
CTGAGAGAAAATGTCATCAACAGTTGATCTATCTATGAACCCTACGAGCTGCAGTATTGACCAGAACAGTATGAGGTGCCATGGGTTCAATAGTGGGATAAGTGTTATAGGGAAAACGAACCACTTTCTGATTGGATTTAAGGTCTGTACCACAAGAGGAAACGCATGCCTGGTACCATAACTCTGACAAAAATGAATTCATATCTGTATACCATTACAAGAGCATATCTCTAAAACCTTGCCAGAGAAGCTTCTTTGTGTAATAAATATTGATTAAATAAAAAAATTCATAACTGGTCAAAGTGCAAACAAATGTCTGTGGTGTTCTCAGCCACAGGTGAAACAACCATATTACCCATTACTCCCTAGGCTCAGAAACTATCACGGAAAAGATGACAGAAAGATGGTAAGAGACAAGGTTCAGGGATGGCCAGATCAAACAGTGCCTTCCAAATTTGACGGGACCACCATACTCATGAGCTCACAGCAGCTGTGATTGGTTGTCTGAACAAAATCAATCTACTCCAATTTTACAGTGTGGAGGGAGCAGGGACTTATACTCTCCCACACCTAACTTAGGAACTATTGACAGCTGATGGCTTGGGCGTGGAGGATATCAGGTTTTTTAAGGGTAGGTTGCCCATGTTCAGTAGGTGACTGATATCCTTCAGTATATAGGCAGCACAAACTGGACTTCAGAGATCATTAAAAAAAAAAAAAAGACACAAACTTGAAGAGAGGTGGAGATGATTCTGAGAAGAATGGAGAGTAAATATGATCAAAATACACTGTATGCATGTGTATAATTCTTAAAGAATGAAAATACTATATTAAACAGTTAAAAATAATTCATCATAGGAACAAAATTCTAACACTAATGAAAGAATAAAACACCTGTTTTCCACAGACCTGTGTTCCGTATCTGTGTGAGCTATCAAATAACACAGTAATAAGCAAATACGAGTAAGGTAAATTTAGCTTTACGTCACAAGCCACCAGTCTGTTTGCATTAATCCAATTTTCATGGCATTATGAGGTTTCTATGAAGCAGGTAATCCCTCACCTCTCTTAAGTGTTTAAGTCCTCCAAAAGCCTATGCATGGTCTCTCCCTACCTACATTGGTCAGTAGTCTGAGTTCAGTAATTGGAGTTAGTTCATCATCTAGAAGAACCCTGTGATATATACTGAGGTCTGCAGTAAAATCACTACTGAAGTATACTAGTAATGTCAGTGTTTGTCTGTACAATTTAATCTATCCTTCAATTAAGACATGGCTTGAGACAATCACCTCTCTTTGGGTATGTCTGAATTTACATTGTTCAGGCACAAACTCACTTAGGAAAACAAAGGCTCGGTTTGGTATTGTATTAGTTACTTTCCTGCTATGATGAAATACTATGACCAAGGCAATTTATATAAGAAAGAATTTAATTTGACTTTTGGCTCCAGAGAATTGGGATTCATAATGCTGGGGACAGCTTGATAACACAGCAGAAAGCTGACAGCTCACATTTTGAGCCACGAGCATAAAACAAGGAGATTGAACTGGAAATGGCATGAGGCCTTTCATCTCAAAGCTCATGACATATTTCTTTCAACAAGCCTGAACCTCTCCAACAGTGCCATCAACATGGCATGTTCAAATACCAAACTCTATGGGGAACATTTTTCATTCAAATCACCAAAAGTACTTTATTATTTATCAATATCGTTTCATTGAGAGTGAATGAAGAAAGCAACAAGAAATGAAATGTGGCCTGTTTAATTGTTGGAAATAGCTAGAGGCTGCGGGCCAGTGCTGGAAGAAATAGGGTTAATGGGATCTGTTAAAGGCTAATAATTATCTTTGTATTTGTCATCAATATTTTTACCTAACCTCATGGCAACAGATATTTGAGAGTTGCTTATATAAAAAATACAATCTGTAAAGACATTTCCCCAACCAACACAAAATACAATATTTTTAAATTACACTAAAATTTTCTGAAGAACTAAAATTTCTAAACAGCCATCTCTGCTAAGAGTAAACCCTAATATTCTTAAATTGTACATTTGCTGGATGGAACCAGAAAAAAACATCCTGAATAAGGTAACCCAGACACAGAAGACAAACACAGAATGTACTCACACATAAGTGGATATTAAACATAAAACAAAGAATAACCATCTTACAGTATACAACCCCAGAGAAGACAGGATGATGTGGGAGTCCTCTCTGTATGCTGTGATTACCATTAATGAATAAAGAAACTGCCTTGGCCTGTTGATAGGGCAGAACTTAGGTAGGTGAGGAAAACTAAACAGAATGCTGGGAGAAAGAAGGGCAGAGTCAGGGGATACCATGGAGCTGCTGCCAGAGTAAGACATGACGAAATTTTGCCAGTAAGTCACTGCCACCTGGCAATACACAGATTAATGGAGATAGGTTAAGTTAAGATGTAAGAGTTATCCAATAAGAAGCTAGAGCTAATGGGACAAGCAGTGATTTAATTAATACAGTTCCTGTGTGATTATTTCAGGTCTAAGCTAACTGGGTGGCCAGAAATGAACAAGCAACCCCTCCTTACAACAATAGGAAGTAAGGAGAACCCTAAAAGAGACGTGCATGGATTTCTCCAACCCCAGAGAGAGAAATATACAAGATCTCCTTAGTAAATTGGCACCATGAGGGTAGGGGAGAGAGTGGTAGGGGAGTGGGAGGGAAGAGGAGAAGGGGAGTGGGAAGGAGAACATGAGGGACCAAGAAGATCGAGATGGGTAAAGGACAGAGAGGGAGAGCAAGAAAAGAGATATCTTAAAAAAGAGGGAGCCATTGTGGGGTTAGCGAGAGACCAGGCACTAGGGAAACTCCCAGGAGACAAGGAAGACCCCAGCTAAGAATCTAAGCGACAGTGGAGAGGGTACCTTAAGTGCCCTTCTCCTGTAATCAGATTGATGACTACCCTAATTGTCATCATAGAACCTTCATTCAGTAACTGATGGAAGCAGAGGCAGAAACCCACAGTTAAGCACTGGGCCAAACTCCTGAGGTCCAGTTATAGAGAGGGAAGAGTGATATTATGAGCAAAGGGGTCAAGACCATGATGGGGATACCCACAGAAACAGTTGAGTCAAGGAGCTCACTGACCCTGGACTAATAGCTGAGGAAACAGCATAAGAACAAACTAGGCCCTCTGAATGAGGATGACAGTTGTATGGCATGGGCAGTTGGTGGGACCACTAGCAGTGGGACCAGTATTTATCTCTAGTGCATGAACTGGCATTTTGGAGCCCATTCCCTAAGGAGGAATACCTTGCTCAGCTCAGATACAGGGGGATATGACTGACTTTGTTGACTCCCCATGGGAGGCCTCACCCTCTTTGAGGAGTGGATAGGAGTGGGGTTGGGGTAAGGTGGGAGGAAACGGAGGATGGGCGGGATAGGGAACTGAGATTGGCATGTAAAATATTTTTTAAATATTTATTTATTTATTATGTATACAATATTCTGTCTGTGTGTATGTCTGCAGGCCAGAAGAGGGCCCCAGATCTCATTACAGATGGTTGTGAGCCACCATGTGGTTGCCGGGAATTGAACTCAGGACCTTTGGAAGAGCAGGCAATGTTCTTCATCACTGAGTCATCTCTCCAGCACCTAAAATATTTTTTAAAATAAAAAAAAATGTGCATTTGCTTCAGATCTCATAACAAACTATGACTTAGTTACTACATTCTAACTATAATTTTGATACCATTATGAACGAGAATCTAACAGGTATTTGGATGCAGGTTACCTAATGTGTGACATCTCCTTCCACAGATCACAGCTCAGGAACTGTGCTGGCTTTCGAGTCTTTCTGTGCTCAATAAACAGGAAGTTTTTGGGGTTTTTTTTGTTTGTTTGCCTAAATGCTGAAGACATCCTATGTGACTTTCATTTGCCTCTGCCTTGTATGCTACCATCCGTGCTGTAGAGGAATTAAAGCTAAAGTATCTAGACAGTGATTCTCAACGGTTGTGACCCCTTGGGGTTGTTGGACAACCTTTTCACATGGTATCATAGACTGCATATCAAATACTTACATTCCCCTTCCCAACAGTAGCAGAACTAGAGTTGTAACATAGTAACAAAAGATAACTTTGTGGTTGGGGATCACCACAACATGAGGAACTGCATTAAAAGATTGCAGCATTAGGAAGGTTGAGAACCTCTGGTCTAGACACTCCACAGTCTGCATTCTGCTCCATAGAGCACCCGGCCATGACCCACAACATGCAGCACAATTTTCCCCTATTTCAAAAACCTACACTGACTTCTTTTGCTGGCACCTTCCCTGTCGTATATGTATGTTCACACATACATGTCTAAGACTGTGACTGACCTTGAGGTTCAGCAGGCAAAGAAACATCCATTTATAAACAAAACTAAGCGGCTTGTTTTATGTCCTTTCATGTAAATTCAACTCTAATAAGAAATAGTCCTGTTGAGTGAAAAATCTAAGAATAAACTGCACACAGTTCTCTGGTCTAATGAAAGTCCCTTAAATGGGTAATAAGCCTTGAGAAGAGAAAAAAAAAATTAACACGGGTCACTGAGCCAACTGATCAAGTACAGAGTTCTCTCCAAGGTAACAGTCAATACCCAGCATGCACTTTGGGGTTGTCAGGCAACAAGAATTTCAGCAAGAGACTTTCTGCTCAAACAAGTTGAAGGTCAATGAAATGGATATAAAACTGGAAGCCAAATCAGTACCACCACGACGTTAGTCGGATTCACCTAAATTACAGTCAGAGCTTCAAACGTTCTGCCACTTTGCTAAAATAACCCACAAAGAAATAAAAGTTATAATTGAAATTTCTTTTTTAAATGTGCTCTAAACAAACTTGGCCTGGGATCAACATCACCTTTAAACCTTAAAGTGTGTCTCAGTTTCGTAGATGAAGTTATTCTCAAATTCAAGAGTCTACAATCATACCGTCAGTCACAGAATATTTCCACATGCCATTTTTATTGTTGTTCTTTGCATTCAACAGAAATTACCAGCTAAACTATTTACTTATTGCTCCTGAAAGAGGGACCTTCTGCCGGGATAGCAATGAACAGGGGAAGCACAGAGTAGTGAACCCCGAATACAAGTGACACACAACAGTGACTTCTAACTGCTTCAAAGGACAATTTTTTTTTCCAAAATAGGCTATTCTATTGCACTCAGATGCATCTATCTGGGTTTTGAAAGTTATCAGTCACTATCCAATCTAAAGCTTCTCATTATACGAGCTCTTTTTGCTGCAACCATGTTACTAGAGGCCCATCAAAACCATCATTTAAATCACCATCACTTCTTAACATCCCTGTCAGTGTTAACATCAAACTCCTAAGTACCTAATGTTTTTAACACATTTTCAGTAACTGTCCCTTCCAGGACATCAGGACATCTCTACCACTACTACACAAGTGACTGTGTGATACTTAACTTTGGACTTTTATCACAAAATACTATAGACTAGGTACTTTATAAAAAAAAAAGAAAGAAAATTTTCACTCAGTGTTCCAGAGACTGGGAAGTCCATTACCAGGGTTAGTGTAGGTCAGGCCTGTTCTGATGGCCCTTTGCTGGTGCAACTTCTAAACAGAAGGGATGCTGTAACTTTACGTGGTAGTTAGAATGAAAAACTAAAGGGAGCTGGGAGGTTTCCTTCTATCAAGATTGTTTTATTTTTAAAAGTATGAAACTAAATGAATAAATTAATAAATATTTTAAGTTTATAATCATTCATTATTTAAACTTTAATTCTATAATAAAACTAAATGACTCTCAATGACAGAAGAAAAAAATCAGTCCCATTTGCACTTCTTAGAATGCTGCCACAATAGTTAAACATTTGTTCTATTGCCTTCATTTTAAAAATGTAAAGAAAATAGATGTCCTCTTTGGGGCTTCCATGTCCTCGGGGAATTATGAAAAGGACATGTTCATGTCATGTGAGATGATGAAAAAGTGACTCACACCATTTGAGCTGTGGGAAGAAGGTACAGTCATTTTTCCCATAGGAAGTCTCTCCCGGGGAGACCTCATGAGATGGCAACACATCTTTGCAATTTTGAGAGTATGCTTACCAGAACTGTAAGTTGTATTGTATATAATGATTTTATTATCCTTCTTTCCTGGCCTTATTTTAATCTCATTAGATCAGTTAGCCTACTGTTCTTTTACAAAGGAATAAGACTTTGAGTTTGTGTGTTATAATATTTTTTTAAAAGGAGTGAAATAAAACAAGCTGCTGGGTCTTTGTGATCTGCTGCTCCTGCTGCCGTCCATCACCTGCATAGGGGCGAGGCAGATGATTAATGAGACCCGTGAAGCCAGACTTCACAGATGAAAGCCACTGCCCATGAAACACTGGGCAATCTATGACCCTCTAGGCCTCTGACCAAGAAGATAAGGATGATTACGGTATTTATCTCACAAATGGTAGTAAGGGTTTAATGCATGATAGTGTTGTGCCTGCTACACTGTGTTTGCTCTAATAACTGAGCATCTTCATTGGGCTGGTGCTCCAGTTGGCTCCTTCAACTTCGCAAATGTGACAGGCATATTACTTGCTGTATGGATCTGCACGCACCCTGTGGGTAATTATTTATGCACGTGTATGATGTTTTGCTCAATTGCCACTTTCCCTCCAGGTGTAACCTGCCAATAATTCTGCCCTGTTTCCACTGCAAACCCAGGACCACATCAATTTTTACAGTGCATGCTCAATAGATGTTTGTTAAGTAAATAAATAATAGGCCTCGGAGAAATATCAGTAATTCTCAATCTGTGGGTCATGACCCTTTTGGGGTCAATCAACCCTTTCACAGGGATCACCTAAGACCATCTTTATATGAAGGGGTTGCAAAATTAGGAAGGTTGAGAACCACTGATTTAAATTTTTTTTAATTTTTGCCATTTTCTGTGTATGGGTACTTTGGATGGATGGATGTCCATGCACCTTATGCATGTATTGCTCATGGAAGCAAGAATAGAATCAGGTCCCCCAGAATGGAGTGAAAGATTGTTGAGAGTTGCCATGAGTGTGCTAAGACTCAAACCCAGGTCCTCTATAGAAGCAGGCAATACTATTAACAGTTGGGCTTCTCGCCATCCCCTAAGTAGATTGGTTAGAGTCCCCGTGTCTAAAGTCTTCTGTGTTGTAGTACTGTATTAAATCTCATTTGAGCATCACATGTCAGAGAAATGCTTTTCCACATTTCCTTTCGAAGTGCTCCTTCAGAATTCATGTTACAGAAAACAATCACACCTTTTTAAGAGCTACGTAAACGTGTGATAGAATCTGTAAGATTACCTCATTGGTTCCTTCTTTAGAATTATAGGCAGCATGAACAAAACCTAATCAAACCGAACTATTCAGCAGCAAACACTGTGGTCCCATCCTGAAATTTCTTAGTAGATGACAGAAGTCTTTGAAGCTTAATGTTTTTCTCTTTAGAAAGCAGAGACAGTACTCCGATACACTCAGCACACCCTAATGATGTTATTATTTTGATTTAGGGAATGCTATTTGAAGTGAGGAAGTATTTGTACAGTGAGAAAATAATGTTCCGTAAAGGAGTAGACATGTGAATCTTCACTTTACTAAAATATCATTACTATTTTCCTATAAGGAAATTAGTGCCCTTGGAGGAAGATGACCAGATGGCTAATGTTATACAAAGCAGTCTGCACTGTTCAGAGAGAGGTTTTAATGTAACAACATTATTCCAAGCCATCATTCAACAGACACTTGGAGGGTCTTAGAAACTTCAGGCTCTAGAGAAAGAAAAGGCTTGATAAAAGCGCCACTGAGTCAGCACCTTCGGATCGCGCCCCTTGCACCTACGCTATGCCGTTCATTCAGTTGTACGAACTGCTCATGCGCGTCACTTGTTTTCTCTTCCTACCTGGGTAGCCTGCAGGACAGCAGCTGGACTGTCCCCTCTGCCTGTTGGTGAGGCCACAGGTCCACACGCCGCCACAGAATCAATAATTTCACAAGCACCGTAGGTGATCCGTATGCACATTAACTTTGAGAAGAACTGGTAAACAACTGTACCCCAAGCCATGAAAATTAAACAGAATTTCAGGGTAAAAATGAAATAATACAATGGTCATGAAAAGGGGATCTTAGTTAAAGTCCAGGCAATGGTTTCCTAGGCTCATGTAGCAGAGTCACGCACGCTTTCTCTCCTTCCCTCTCTGCCTCGTACTAGTTTTATGTGCTGACCACTCTTGTCTGATTTAGACCCTCTTGGCTCACCTTTTCCTCCAGCCATGTCTGCGTTTCCTAATAGCACACGTCTGTAACCCGGCAATACCTCACCATTTTCCATGCAGGCGTCTCCATTCTCCCTTCAGAGATGCTGCTGTGAGCCTGCTTAGTCATTCTGACATTCATACTCTTCTAATAAGAGTTCTCTCTTCGTGTCAGGACTCTTGGCTAACCACGAATAAGAGCTGCAGTCAATTCTGAGGTACATTTTGTCTAACCTCTTCAAAGAGTGTCTCCAGCAGGACAAGCCAGAGTCACCAGCAGGATAGGGAGCTATATGTAGGAATTGGGGCATCATTTTAACCTGCCAACTATGCAAAGATGGCAGGATACCACTCCGATGATGCTACAGCGTCTGCACTTCTGTGCTGCTGTCAGACTCACTCCTCAATCTCTCTTTCCTAAGCTAAACGCACTTGGCTCCTTCAACTTCTCTAATGTGACAAGCATACCACTTGCTGTAGGGATCTGCACGCACCCCGTGGCTAATTATGCATGCATGTGTGTGTGATGTTTTGTTCATTTGCCACTTTTCCTCCAGGTGTAACTTGCCAAACATTCTGTCCTGTTTCCACTGCAAACCCCAGGACTCGAGCAGTCATGGGAGACTTACACAAAATGCTGAGGTGACTGGGTAGGACTTCAGCCAACGTTAGGCTTTAAAGCTCCATGTCCATTCACATATGAACATCCAGCAGCAGAGACACAAACTTTGCCCAATAAACAAGTGTGCCTGAAGACAGGCGCTTCCTTAACTGAGTCTCTAGATAAGAGGACAACCTAATGACACTTTGTCTGAAGTCTTGGGAGCCTAGGCAAAGATCTAGACAAGCAATGCCCTGTACTCAACCATGGGAACTGAGTCAGCAACAAGGGGCTGCTTAAGGCTGCTCAGTATATTGTAATTCCACATGCAGAGGTAGAAAACTAGAATATATATCCACTACACTGGTTCAGCTCTGTATTTGGTAAGTCCAGAGATGAACAGAATATATGACACATAGTAGTTGTTACATAAATAGATGCCATATGTAAAAATCTATCTCTGATTTTCTTGACACATAATTCACATATATTTATCTCTATAAGCATATTCTTCCAGAATTAATGTACTATAAGAGGCAATAGCCGGGTTTGAAGAGATGGTCGATGGGTTGTTGCAAGGAGGGGTCACTTGTTCATCCCGGCTGCCTGGCTAGCTTAGCCCCAAAATAAACACATAGAAATTGTATTAATTAAATCACTGCTTGGCCCATTAGCTCTAGTTTCTTATTGGCTAATTCTTACATTAATTTAACCCATTTCTAGTAATCTGTGTTTCACCACGTGGCAGTGGCTTACTAACAAAGATTCTAACAGGTGTCTGTC
Source organism: Dicrostonyx torquatus (assembly GCA_028555095.1). NCBI lineage: Eukaryota > Metazoa > Chordata > Mammalia > Rodentia > Cricetidae > Dicrostonyx > Dicrostonyx torquatus. The sequence goes on from JAQHUG010000132.1 coordinate 3,773,623, forward strand.
TCAGGCAGAGGATCCATGGCTTCTCTCTCACTCTGCTTTCTTCCTCCCAGAATTCAGTTCTGTTTTCTCCACCTATCAGAGTTCTGCCCTATTAAGGGCCAAAGCAGTTTCTTTATTAACCAATGAAAGAAACACAAAGACAGAAGGACCTCCTACACCAGTGGGTGAAAACCTGTACTGTTTTCCAGAGCACCTAAGGTTGGTTCCAGGTTTTACACCAGGAAGTGTATGAAGTTCAGCTCCAGAGAATCCAACTTCTGGTCTCTGTGAGTACCTGCATTCAAGTGCACATGCACATACACAAAAATACACATACATATAATTCAACATGAAATACAATTAAAAGTTTAATTAAAAATAAAATTCTATCTTGTAGCTATTTATATATTAAATATAATAGAAAATCGACAATCAAAAAGGAAATAAGTCCATAAATAATTCTTGTTTTCAATACCTGCTGTAGCTTGCACTTTCTTGCCATGATAAAACAATGACTAACAGCAGATTTGTGGAGGAAAGGGTTCATTTCAGCTTCTGGGTGGCACAGCTCAGCATCCAGTGAGAGCAAAAGCTGAAGGCAAGAACCTGAAAGCAGAACTGAAGCAGAGGGCGTATCCTACTAGCTTGTTCCCTTGCTTGCCCAGCTATCTCTCTCACACTACCCAGGCCTGTTTGCGAAGGGACGGCACTGCCCAACATGGCCTGGGACCTCGTATGTCAATTAGCAATTAGGAAAATGCCTCACAGATATGGCTACAAACCAATCCAAGGGAGGCATTTTCTCAATTGCAACTTCGTCTTCCTGGATGTGTGAAGTTAACAGCTGAAGCTAACTATGGAAATAGCCCTACATGTCTGACTGACCAAGATGTGTCTCAGTAATTTGAGGTTTGGCTCTATAAGCCCTGAGGGTTATCGTCCAGTTCCCTATATCCTGCTTTCCTGTGCCTTTTGAAAACAATGGCTGATAGCACACTTTACATCAAATTTCTTTCTGGGTTATTTCACGCAACATTCTATCATAAGCATATTCTTTGCCGTTATAAAACCAGCAATTTTCACAAACACATTTGAAACATAAGGTCTAACTTAACATTCGTACTGTTCTCTGTCTGGTCTCACCTCATAGAAATAGTCTTGACAGACAAGCATGGTACAACTGGCTTTCCTGGAACAGCCTATGCCGCCTGATTTTAATCTCATTTCTTCCCTCATCAGAGTAGCCAACTGAGGGCCAGGTGGAACGTACATACGTTGAACAAATGTAATATACTACTTTACAACAAACTCAAATCCTGAACCTCCTTGGCAAGGTCTAGTGTAACCCAACAGCAAAGTCACAAATATGTAGCTGCACACGTGTGTGCATGCACTTGGGAACACATGTATAGTCCAGCAGTTTGGACCTCTGCTTACAGGATGGGTTTTTCATTTTCCTTTTCCTCACTATATTGCCTTTTCCTCATCCGGTACAGATTCCCCCACCCAGACACCTTAGTATGCGTCAACTAATAACTAGTTTGGGTCGCTCTCAGGCCTGCTGTGTTATTGCATTTATGTGTGCCCTCTTAAAAAGCTACTAACAAAACATTATTAAATGTGATGGAGGGAACAGAGAATAAGGCAAAATAAGAGCTGTTGGTTACTTTTAAAACAATCAAGTTCAGCAAGTATTTGGACTGGCAAATCGACCTTATCTTCTTTGCCTAGGAGACCTTCCTAATATGAAATTCTACTCTCCCAGTGAATCTCATCAGAAAGAAAGTCATAATCTTCAGGAATAAAATCCCATATCTGTTTTAGAGGGTCGCTTAT
>JAQHUG010000132.1:3801824-3814482 GCA_028555095.1 Dicrostonyx torquatus
GCTTCCCACAGGGCAGGGTATCCTGCCCCATCCTAAGGAAGCAAGGGGACGGTGGGTGGGGTATTGGGGTGTGGGAGGGCCTGGGACAATGGGAGTAAATGTAAATTTTTCTTTTAACAATAAAAAAAAGAAAAAAAAGAAAAGTAGGTATAGTATGAAGAAACCTTGCAGACACCATCTAAACTGAGTGTAAAAGTTAACACCTTAGCAATGAGGCAGATAGACCCACAACTGCCATTTGATACAAGGAAATGAGAATACAGAACGTTTGATCAAAAATTTTGGGACTTATCAGGAAGAAATATCACAGGCACTGAGCTTGTCTGTAATATTTACATCTGCCTAGAGTCTTGGAATACCAAAGACTTCTGAAGAGTTCTAATTCTTTTTTTCAGGTTGAAGATTTAATTGGGCCAGTTACTATAAGTGTTGGGGATAGGCCTTGACAAAACACCTCTTACCAGGGTAGGAACATGGGGATTTATAAATGTTAGTAAAGAATGTGAAAATAATAAGACAGAAACCATAGAACAGTATCGGGAGGATATTTCAGCAAATACTGAAATTGCCCACATTTATTTTTCCATAACTTTTATACCAGATTCAAAAGGGGGAAGAAGGTCACAACAGACCTCATTAACATGATACAAAGGACAACTCAAACAGTAAATTGTTTAACACTTTGAGGCATCAACTCATTAGCATTCTGTTGTTTAAGACAGTGAAGCTACCCTAGACCAAGTATCCTGAAAGAAGCCACTTTCCAGGTAACCTCATATTACAAAGAAGGAGCAGAAGTATGTTTGCATATCCTGACCCTCTGTCAGGATGGAAAGGATCTACTTGTAAGAGCTATCTTAATGTCAAAAGAACCAGGTAATCACCTCCTGAGTTGGGATGTGCAGCTATGCTTGTCAACCATTTTGAGCAACCTCCAACTCTGACTAATCAGACAAGGTGGCAATAGGCTCACATTTTTGGGCCTCCACATGTAAGTACACCCAGATTGTATAGTATTACTATAAAATAAATTGAAAGTAAATATCTGTAAACTATATATAGAGATCATTTATATTAGTTAATTTCTCTGTAATTTAAAGTTATTTCATAATTAAAATTTCCATAAAATGCAATGATGAAAGCACTTGACTGGAAAGGCAGTGTAAAGAAAGTGAATTGAGGTTCAGCAGATTCACAGTTCCATGGTAAGAATCTCTGAATCTGTCTTCAGCAACACTGCATCCTCAAAGCCCAGCCTGATCCCTCACATAATTGGGATGTGGCAAATGAATTGGTTAATTAAGCAGGGAGAAAGGGAGGTGTCATCTAGGAAAGGCTTCATAATGAAACAAATGAGAAGAGAGGGGATTAGAAGCACAAGGGACAAAGCACAAAGGACTGTGCGGGTGAGAAAACAGAAGCACGTGGAACTAGCGGTGGCTGGAGTCTAGACAACATTCAGAAATACAGGAGAGGGGCTGGCCTGAAAAGTAGTTTGCACACCCTGATAGATGACCTTCAGTGCTGTCAGGAAGTGGGAAATGAAATGTAAATTTAGAAGGCTTTGAGAAAGCTTGCTTCCTAAGCTAAAGAAAGTTCAATCTTTTCTCCGCCCCATTCTTTCCCTAACAGAGGTACCAGGGCTCAACAATGGCTCCAAAGAGGGCAGAATACAATCAAAATGGCTCATCTGTGGCATTTTCTAGGGAGCTTACAGAATTATGTTCCATCAAACCTAAGTTAATAAATGTTGTATAATAGAATAATTTTGGGTTGCGCTAAATTCATCATATTGCTCTCCTAAATGGCCCCTCACATGGTTAATCTATTAAAAAAAAGAGAGAGAATATGTCATTTGACCTTTCTCTAAGCCACCCATATCTGGCAGGATTTTCTAGAACAGTGTTTCTCAACCTTCAATGCTACAACCCTTTAACACAGTTCCTCATGTTGGGGTGACCCCCCCAACCATAAAATTACTTTTGTTGCTACTTCTTGACTGTAATTTTGCTGTTATTATGAATTGTAATATAAATATCTGCTATCTGTCTCCTGTTAAAGGGTAAGTGGACCCCCTAAGGGGGTTGAGAACCACTGGTCTGGAGGAACTGTAAGAGTCCCACTCCTCAAGCTTCTGTTGTTGAGTACTTAGACAGAGTCCAAGACCAGGTTTTCATGAACAACTGTTCAAGACATGAGGATTTTAAGTTATATGAGAGACGAAGTGATGAAGTCCCATTGATAGCAGAGGGTCGGGTCTGACACTACTCTTCCTCTTTGGGCTTGGTTAGTCTCTATCTTTACAGCTACAACACAAGGTGTTGTAGGAAAAGTTAAGTCCTCCCCAAGACTGTCATGAATTGACCTCTATATGCACTGTATTTGCTGAGGCTGGGCTGTCTTGCATATCAGAAGACTTGGAGGAAAATTGCAAGAAAAATCATAGAGAGCTAAGGATAGAGTCTATAGGAGGGTGACAAATTTAAGGAACGAAAAGAAGAGAAAATGAAATTAGTAGAGAGAATGGTCCAGAGGCTGGTTTGCCAGAGGCAGAAAGTGCTACAGACCTGCACTCCCTGTGACTTCAGGGATGGGAACACCTTCTTTGTCGAATGTGCACATTCAAGGGCTGTGGCCTCTGTTGACAGAACTGCAAACACCCAGCCTAGAGGGCAATGACTGATGACTTCTGTGGAATTGAAATCCAGTAGGGTGTGACGTATGTGTAGAACCTCTTCAACAACCTCATTCTACAGTCGCCACATTGAAAGATACATTAAATGCCATGCCAGCTTTGTAGATATTCGTCAGGTAAACAGCTCTCTCCTGCACAACTTGGCTATGCCTAAAATAAGGGCAAAAAAAGCCACATGAACTTGAGTAATTGCAAACAAGAAATCGGTGTGGGAAAGGAGAGGGGAGCCATTAAGATTCCCTCCCCAAGGTACTGTGAAAAAAAGAGAGAAGGTGTGATGGGGAAGGGAGAAAACACGCAACACACACACACACACACACACACACGCAATTAGTATTTTATAAAGAAAAGCCCAATCCTTTTTGGGAACTTATTCTATATGGATGCACATCTTCCTAGACTGAGATGGAGGGGGGAGGGCCTTGGGCTTCCCATAGGGCAGGGTATCCTGCCCCATCTTAAGGAAGCAGGGGGAGGGTGGTGGGGGAGTGGGGGAGCGGGAGGGCCGAGAACAAGGGGAGTAAATGTAAATTTTTCTTTTAACAATAATAAAAAAAAGAAAAGCCCAATCATCTGAAATACCAATATGAACAGGGTTCCCTGGGAATTTCCAGAGGCCTTGGGAAACTCACAGGACTCTCCATGTGAAGACTGGCAGTGGGGCTAGTGAGAGAGAAAGGGAGCCAAGGAATTAGCTGAGCACTGCTAAGCACTACGTGCTCCTGAAGCAGGTGTCCCTTGAGGAATCCTAATTGGTGAATTTGGAGCACGTGGGCTCTGTACTGTAGAATTCCACTGTGACTGAGAAGTGGTCCCTGCCACATAACTGTGTGATCTATGAGGAATACAGAGATCAGAGGAATGTGTCAAGCATGCTGTAAGTCTTAGAGGGAGGTGGTCACAACAGCTGACGTAAACCTCAAAGATTTGACTGGACCATTTTAAAGAACAAGGAAGTGAGAAAATAGACACCTTCAAGAGTAACTCAGCCTAGACTAAGGCAGCCTAAGATTGCAAAAAGCTAACGATATATTATTATTGGTTGTAGCCTGACGTGGTGTTTCAATCTCTCCAGGTCCATTCATCCTACATAACCGCAATGTTCCGTGCTTTGACCTACATCTCCTCACACTCTCTCACCTTAAGCCACCATTCTTTTCCCTATGTTTTTTAGTATCTGGCTTTGTGTTTTTGATTTCTACTTGTAAATGAGAACACACACTGATTTGTTTTTTTTCTATGCATTATTTGACTTAGCATAACAATTTCCAAATTCATATAAGTTGATATATATCAAGCTCTTTTTTACACCAGAGTAATAGTACATTACACATACTATAAGACAAATAGTCGTGTATATGCACACACACACACACACAGAGAGAGAGAGAGAGAGAGAGAGAGAGAGAGAGAGAGAGAGAGAGAGAGATGTTTTTATCCACTCCTTTGTCAATGTGCACAGGTAGTTTCCACATCTAGGTTACGGTGGACAATGACATAATCAAGAGGGACATGCAAATAATTCCGCAGGAGTCTGTTCTGTTCCATACCCAGAGGAGGGATTGCTCATTTGAGTGCAGTTCTGCTTTTCAGGTTCTGGGAAAACATCATCCTGTTTGGAACACTAGTTTTCATTCACGCCAGCAGCATCCAAGGGTGGGGTACAGGTTCAGTTCCACCCTCTGCTTGGAGCTGTTAAAGTTACCAAGTCTGGTTACACAAGTAAGGTGCTTAAACAGGGCTACCGTGGTAGTTAGGCACCTCATTAATGCCAAGGAGCATGAAATTGGAACAGGTATTTTCTCTGTCAGACTTTTGCCGAACAAAATAAATTTAGTTCTTCAAGAGAGAGGAAATCGATCCTAAATCAGTGAATTGCTTACCTCTAGAACCATCAGTGTGCCACTGAACCTGAAGTCTGCTCAAGGATTGTAACAATGAGGGCTGGCTTGTTGGGGTTTCTGTCCTGCCTGGTACCCTGCAGCCGGCAAGCCCCAAAGAAAATCACACAGAGAGTCTACATTAGGTTATAAACTGATTGGCCCATTATCTCAGTTTTCTTACTAGCTCTTATAACTTATATTAACCCATTGTTCTTATCTATGTGAGCCACATGGCCGGTACCTTTTCTCAGCTAGGCAGCTTACATCCTGCTTCTTAGATGGACAGCTCAGGAATGGGGGAAGAGCTTCTTCTTCCCAGCCATTCTCATCACCCTGCCTCTACTTCCTGTCTGGTTGACCTGCCTATACTTCCTGCCTGGCCAATCAGCATTTATTTCAAACATGATTGACAGAATACAGAATTGTCCCCCACCAAAGGATAGCCAGGCTGTGGCTTTAACCCATTTGAGATTAACAGTTGATTCTGCTTTACCTTAATGAAGGGGGAAATCCATTTTGACAGAGTTTAGGATTGCATGCCCCAAAGCCTACAGGGGACTGTGGCCCAGGCCTCCCAATCCAGGCCTGTTGACCCAACACATTTCTGTCCTTTCTCTTTGCCCCCAAGTACTTATTAATAATCGTGCTGGACTTGAAAGACCAAGTTCAAGATTATTTACAGCTATGGACCCTGAACAAACCTTGCCTCTTTAAGTCACAGCTTCTACTTCTGTAACACGATGATGCCCTTTTCAAAAGCAGCTATAGGGTCCACTGAGAACTTGAGCATCTAGAGACTATAACAACAGCCTAGAAATGAGAGGCTTTAGCTTGGTGCTGTTAGCAAGACTATAACAGCCTGGAAGTGTAAGGTTTTAGCTTGGTGCTGTTAGGGTTGTACTTACTAAAAGTAGATCAAGCATAGTGAAGATGGGCTTGTAAGGTTCAATGAAAATGTACTCACACTTAAAGCCAGACTGAGTTTCAAGATAGAACTCATTCACTCAAATTAATCTATAAATTTGTTTCTCTCTCTCTCTCTCTCTGACACACACACACACACACCAACACAACCTCAATACTTCTTTTTTTTATTATTGTTAAAAGAAAAATTTACATTTACTCCCCTTGTTCCCAGCCCTCCCGCTCCCCCACTACCCCACCACCCTCCCCCTGCTTCCTTAGATTGGGGCAGGATACCCTGCCCTATGGGAAGCCCAAGGCCCTCCCCCTCCATCTCGGTCTAGGAAGATGTGCATCCATATAGAATAAGTTCCCAAAAAGCCAATGCATGCAGAAGAGCTAGGTCCCGGTGCCTTTATCATTGGTTTCTCAGTCAGTCCCCACTGGCAGTCACATTCATAGGGTCCAGTTAGGTCATATGCTCATTCAGTCTTGGTCCAGCACAACCTCAATACTTTTTTGCTTCCACCTCAATTCATCTGTTAAAATCCTAAACAACAGTTATAAAGTATGAGGCGGTAGAACCAAATAAAATAAATGTCTGGGGAAATTCCTCATTGAGCGAGAGTACTTCCCGAGCTAGAGGACCTGACTTCAAATCCTTAGCACTCTGGTGGGGTCTGGAGACAGAAAGGTTCCTGGGACTAACTAGCCACCAACCAAGCTCCAAGTTCAGTGAGACACCCTGTGACAAAAGCTTAAAGTGGAAAGTGGTAACACCTGCCATTGTTCCCTGACATCTGTGTGTGTATACGCACACGCGCGCGCGCACACACACACACATACACACACACACACACACACACACACACACACACACATCAAATGAAGCTAATTTGCCCCTTCCTCTATATAAGGTGAAGTCAAAGTCTGAAGCACAAAAGTGACTCTCAGGCTCACGGTCCATCAGCACCTTGACCCTGAACTTCCTAGCCTCTGGAACTGAACTGTCAGAAACGAATTTCTGTTATTTCTAAGCTACCTAATTTGTGGTGTTCTATGATAGCAGCCCAAACTGATTAGTACCCGATTCATTCATCCAGCTGGGCAATTTTCTAATCCTATGAACAAAAGAGAAACAGAACTGAGTAGAGCCCAGCTCCAGGCCACTCAGTCGCTTTGCTTTGTCTCCAACACAAAGCAAGTATCTGCGGGGTGCAAAAGCTAGAGGCTGCCCAAATTCTGTCCCTGTCCCCACCCACCCCGCTTCTGTGGAATATTAGGCATGGGGTAAGCGGTTCAGGCTGCCCTTCCAGGACCACGCGGCCTCCAGGTCTGGGTTGGCCCACAGTGCGAAGGCAAAACAACAGACAAAGACAGACAGTCCCAGGTTACTGAGAGTCTGGGTCAGAAGAAGCCAGCAAGCAGATGTGGCAACAGGGCATTCAAAGCTGAGGCCCCTGGCTAGCTGTCACTCACTAAGGTCAGATTGGGGTGGTGGGAGGTGCTGTGGGAGTGTAGGAGGTGCTGTGCCCTCTAAAACTGAGGGCGTGACCTTAGCAAGTAAGTTCCCTGCCTCACTCTGGAGACTCAGAAATATGTAGAGCTTTGGAACTTTTGTGGGACAGGGGACACAGCAAGGTTGCCACCCTAAAAAGTATTACTTGCTGTCTTGGCCAAGAACAAACTTTGTAGTCCCTTTTTCTGATAGCTTTAATAATCCCTTTACCCACGAGCAACTTGGAGACGATATTAGGTTTTCTGTGTTTCCAGGGGTTGCTAGGCAACGTTTCAAGGCAGCTGGCGATATTTCCATAGTAAGCGAGTCATGTTCTACCACAAAGGCCACGCTTTGAAAAATATATTTTTCATCTATCATCTATAAACCCAGTGTTTTAATACTAGGGGGTTTCATCACAGCTAAAATGAGATTCAGCATTTGATAACAGTAACTACAGAGTGCTTTAGCATGAGGTCCTTAGAGAATTCTGCTTGACAACTCACACACTAAAGAATGCACCAGTTTTTACCAGTTTTGTTAAGTCAAACGTGGTCAACAAGGTGGATCAAAGAAAGTTCACCTGCACAGACTTGTTTTAGCTATGTGAAAGGATTTTTTTTAAGGAGCTTTGGAGGTTTTGAAAGTTTTGGTTTGGTTTGGTTTGGTTTTGGGGTGGTTTTTCCTTTTTAGTTTTTTAAAGAATGCTCTATTTGGTTTTTAATTTTAAACTGGGAAGAGCATGTTCCTTTCCCTGTTCTTTTTTTTTTTTTTTACTTTCTTAAAGTGATAATTCATGATACCCTGGAATCTACTTTTTTAAATATAAAATGTAGCACCATTCTCTATATTTTTGCTATGTTCTAATTTTGATTCTCTTTAGTTCAATGCTAATGAAGGTGTGTGGGGTTGGTTTAAAATGTTTAAATGTTGATTTTTGTCTGGGGTTTTAAATTAAAAAAAAAAGAACAATACACTCCAGAAACCCTAGGGAACATCTCTGCTGTTATAGAAAATTAGCTTCTAACAATAAACATGTTAATCAATATCAAATGAAATTATTTCTCTTTCTGGCTCCACGCCATTTCTTTGGAGCCAGGCAGCTATTATCCCTAGAGCTGAGCCCTCTTCCCTTCAGAAATGCTTGTGCTGCCAAATCTCTCTTGAAGGAGTCACATCTCCTGGGTTCCAAGCTTCTTCTGGCTTGTACACAGAATCATTTGCAGGGTTTTCTAAAGCATGAATTCACCCGCTCTCTTTTCACCAGTGAAACATCTTCGGTGAGCTAGCAGTGCTTGCTGCTTGCTCCTAAAGAAGCTAAAACTACCACTTAGGTGTGTTCATTTAAAAACACTTTTTTTCACAAACAAACCCTTTCAGAACTCTCTTCCCTGTTGCTCCCTTCCCTCCCCGCCCCCCAATTTATGTAGCTTCAGAGAAGGTAAACTGAGCACTTCCAAAATAAAAATATTTATTTCTGTTTCTTATCTGACTGACTTGTATATGACAAATAAAGAAGGAGAGGTACAAAATAAGCACATAAGATAGAAGATGAAATTATCTTTTGAATTTGTGTGCAATCTGCTTTGCATCTTTCTCAAACTGAATAGCATTTCACAGAAGCAAAGGGGTGTGTCTAGACTCCAGCAATATGACTTTTCTGCCATGGACAACTTTCAAAATTAGACAGATCTACAAAGGCAAGTAACTTTAATGTTTGTAATTTTGCTTAATTCTGTGTGTGGTTAAGCAACTGTTACAATGAGGAAATATTTTGTTTTCCTATTAAACCAGTACTCCTCAATTCATTCCATAACCTTGAGGCCCTTATATACACAGGATACTCTGTCAGGCTTCAGGGAAGCAAAAACAGGGAGTGATAGCTTCAAAGAGCCAATGACCCAAGGAGGAAATGCAAAAAAAGGTCAGACACTATAGTGATGTGACCAGAGTTGGTCATCAGTAAATCCGAAGAATTGGGAAGGCAGGGCTCTGGGGAATACTCTCAGAAGTGTGGGCCTAAGAGACAGTGGAGCTAGCAAAGACAACGTGAGAGAAAAAAGACTTCAGATATAAGGGCCTACACAGAAGGAATGCAACAGCTCTGTGTGTAGATAGTCTCTTCCTTTTTTCTAGCCTGGTTGGTACCCTGGGCAGACACTAGTCATAAGGGATTAAGGCCCATCTTAATGGCCTTATTTTAGCTTTCTTACCTTTTAAAGACTTATCTTCAACAGTTACATTCAATAGCAGTGAGAGCTAGGACTTCATCGCAGGCACCTGAAAAACAAACTCAGGTCATAGGATTCACTTTGACTTTAAACACACACTCTGCAACCTCTTGTTTCCAGAAGGGGGGAGTTTGTAGGACTCCAAGTGCTAAGTACCAAGTAGACATTGAAGGTGTCCTTTGGAATTAGGGGTAAGAAAAGTAGGGTTTACGACAGTGGGGGCCAAGGCCACCCTTCCTAGTTCATAGAGTGTCCAGGAGTTCAAATGTCCAGCCAGCCCCATGGGAGTTCATCTGGGAAAAGAGCGAAGTGCCAAGGACAGCTTCCAATGAATAGTTACCATCACAACTAACACAATATAAAACAGTATCTGTAATTTTTAAAGCAGAGCTAAACTATCTACTTTTACAATGGTCCTTCTGGAACACAGATATGCTCTCTCTCTCTCTCTCTCTCTCTGTGTGTGTGTGTGTGTGTGTGTGTGTGTGTGTGTTAGACAGTCTGGTAAATTCACACTCTGCTGTTGTCATGCCTCCCCTGACCCCACTCTATGACTGACTCTTTCCTTAAGCTGTTCTTACCTAGTGTTTCACCACAGCAAAGAAAAAAGCAACTAGCAAATACGATAAGAAAAGTTATTTCTCTGCTCTCTCAGCACTTGTCATCAACACCACAGAGCTGAGAAGCTGGTTGAGTTCTGTTTGGAAACAAACAACCTCATAGATGCACATACATCTCACCTCCCAATCTGACTGACACAAATTTCTGCAGCGTTCGTTATTTCCCGAAGACCTAGCTCGGTGGGATCACTGTTTGAATCTAATTAATACATAGTAACTGTTCACTAGTCTGTTGAATTACTGAGCATTACACAGAGCATTAAGACAGAGCCTAAAATAGGATTATTCAATACAGGGACTGTTGCATGAGCTCCCTTCCTGAGACATAATTTTTCTCTTCTTGCTTAACTGTGGCTTTGCTGTAATACTCTTTGCCATTCCTTAATACAGATCCATGGATTTTGGAGGGAAGAATGACTCTCCTCCTCATCTTTCTTTGGCAATGACACAGGAGGACTTAGAAACTGAGCAGAGACTCTTTACTTGGAGCTTTTTTTGTTAGATAGATTCAGTCACCAAATATCAATTAACTGTACATCTTTGTTTTCCCAGTATATTTAATGTAGTTGACACATAACTTTAAGGAGTCAAAGGTCATGTGTAAATGTAACAATTACTGATAATGGCTTAAATTCCGGAGTGGGTGCATATGTGTATTTGTGTGTGTGTGTGTGTGTGTGTTACATGCATGTTTGAGTTTGAATTTGTGCACATGTGTAAATGAAGGACTATAAAGGTCATTGATTAACATCAGGTGTCTTCTTCAACCATCCCTCTCCCCCTTATTATTGAGACAGTGTCTCTAAGTGAACCAAGAGAATGGCAATTTGGCTAATTTAGCTAGCCAGTTCACTCTGGAATTCTCACCTCCATCTCCCAAGCACTGGGATTATAAGTGGGCCACAGCTCCTGCCCGGCGTTTCTGTGGGTTCTGGAGATCAAGCTCTGATCCTCAGACCGCAAAGCAAGTCTTTCACCCAATGAGCCTTCTCCCCAACCCCTCAAGTTACTGCTTTAAGCAGACACTGGGAATAGGTTGCTGTAATCCCTTCATACCCCCAAGCTAGGTTTGCTTTCTTCATGAATCTCTAATTCAGTTTAATGTCATTCTTTTCTCCTTTGGTAGATTCCAAACTTCTTGTAGAGTGCAGCATATACATCTAGTGAATGATACAAAAGTAACATTTTCTTAAGTAAAATCCATGCGTACCAGATAAATTTTCTATCTACAGACAGTTGAAAGATGAATCAAAGATGAATCAGTTTTTCTTTCCACCACCTGACTTCACTCACCAGAGCCACCATCTCATGATGAAGTCAGATAATAATTGTGTGTGCATTCTGTAGAGATTTGAAGCCAATCCTAGCTTACTACTATGCTCCTGGGAAAGTTAACCTGACTCAATGTGCTCAACTCCAAACCAGGGATGATAAAAGGTACTAATAATACTGAGATATGAAAAACTCATAAGTAAATGTAATATATGTAACTTCCTAATGAGACAGCAATTTAATCTTTCTTAGAGTAAATGAATGTATCATGAAATCCAGCATGCTACCCTTTCCATGTTGCATAGTGCAGGACACTTTTGGCATACTTACAATGCTGCCTCCATCACCATGATCTATTTTTTGAACATGTCCGTTACCTCCCAGGAAAAACCGTGTCCCCATTAGGCAGAAAACAGATACTGTCTTTCCCCTACCCAGGCCCTGGGAACTGTCAATCTGCCCTCTGTCTCCATGGGGTTCCTATTTTAGATACTTCTTATAAACATAGTAATAAATAAATAAATCCAACAGCATTTAGTAAACAGAAATGTTGGCACATGTCTGTCATTGCAGGAGTTAGTATTAACTGTCAATTTAACAGAATCGAGAATCACCTAGGAGACAGTCCTCTAAGCATGCCTATAGGGGATTACCTTTAGTATATTAACTGAAGCAAAAGGACTTGCCCACCATGGGTGGCACTTTTCCCTGGCTGGAATTCTGAAGTATATGAAGTGGAGAAAGCAAGCTAAGCTCTAGTGTGTTGCCCTTTATAGCTGTCTTCTGACTAGACGTAATGGGAGCAGCTGCTTCAAGCTTTGGCTGCCTTAACTTCACACCGTGATGGAATGTATCTTGAAATGCAAACTAAAATAAACCCTTTTTCTTTTAAGTTGCTTTTGTGAGGGTATTTATCACAACATGGGAAGGGGAGAAACTAGTACAGGGGCTTCAAAAATAAACACCGAATCATTAGAAACATTAAAATTTGCTTCTATGTTCAACATGGGATCAAAGGAACAAGCAGTGTTCTTTTCATTTCTACTTCTTTACCACTTACTATGCATTCTAATGTATTTTGCACATATTTTTAAATTATTTCTTTTATTTTTGAGATTATAATGTGATCAGACCATTTTCCCCTTCCCTTTCCTCCCTCCAAACTCTTCCATATACTCTTCCTTGCTCTATTTGAAACTAATGGTCTCTTTTTTCATTAATTGTCGTATATACCCTGCTCAATCTGTATAATGTTGTATGCATGTATGTTTTCAGGGCTGACCATTTGGTATTGGATAACCAGTTGGTGTGATCGTCCCTGAAAAAGACTGTTTCTTCTGCTCTCAGAATTCCTTAGTTGCCTGCAGTTCTCTCAGCAGGGTTGAGGACTGGTGGCCTTTCCTTTGTTCCCTTTGGCATGTCTGTTATTGTTGTCCTTGTTCAGCTCATGTCCAGGAGAGATGTTATGGGCATGGCTTCTGACATTACTAGGAGATGAAGTCTCACAGCAAAATTCAAGATCCTCTGACTCTTATACTCCTTCTGCACCCCCCTTT
>JAQHUG010000132.1:3814916-3842557 GCA_028555095.1 Dicrostonyx torquatus
GTCCTGACTTCCTTGGTCATATTCTCCCTGCTTCTGCTCTTCAGCTGGACCTTGGGAGCTCAATCCAGTGCTCCAATATGGGTCTCTGTCTCTATCTCCATCCATCGTCGGACTAAGGTTCTATGGTAATATTCAAGATAGTCATCAATCTGACTACGGGACAAGGCCAATTCAGGCACCATGCCTTAGATACTGGAGTTGTTTTGTAGGTGTGTCCACTAGGAGTGGGCTCTACAACTCTGCATCTTTGTGCCTCTCTGTACTGATTTCCCTCTGTTGCAAACAGACATTTCCTTGATGAGGGATGAGTACAACACTTACCTGCGGGTATAAAGACAAATACTTAGAATGTAGTTAGGAACTATCTGCAGACTTGTAATCCTAATACTTGGGAAGACAAGGCAAGTGGTTCATGAGTTTGAGACCAGCCTGGACTATATAGTAAAGGGTTGTGACAAACAAACAAACAAACAACAAACAAATATGTAATTGTTGACTGAGTTTTCCATCCTGCCCAGTTCGCGCAGTCGTATAGCCCCAAAGAAACTACACAGAGGTCTATATTAACTATAAACTGATTGGCCCATTAGCTCAGGCTTCTTATTAACTCTTATAACTTATATTAGCCCATTATTCTTGTCTGTGCTAGCCACATGACTTGGTACCTTTTTCGGCGAGGCAGTCACATTTTGCTTGCTCTGTGGCCAGATCAGGACAGCAGACCAAGCTTTCCTCTTCCCAGAATTCTCCTGTTCTCATTTCTTGCCTCTTCTCATGTCGGGTTGTCCTTATACTACCTGTCTGGATACTGACCAATCAGCATTTTATTAAAATACAATTGACAGGCTACAAACCATTGTCCCACAGCATATGATATTTAATGTTTTTAATTATTAAAATGAAGATACTAGAGTAGTGTAACTCTATGGAAGAACATTTGTTTTGTATGTGTGAAATTCTGAATTTGGCCTCTAGCTTCAATAAAAATGAAAATGATAATGGTATTAGTATTTAAATTATCAGCTTATTCAAAGCTAAGAACCATAGTATCTGTAAAATATATGATCCAGTCCTATAATACAGAAGATATTCAATGATTATTTCTAATAATTATTAACCAAATAGCAATGGAATCAGAGTTATTCAGAAGACAGACATCAAGTTACTTTGACTAATCGCATAAACAGGGCAGTACTGTATATTTTACAGATGTGCCAATAATAAGCTGTCAAAATAATTATTTGAATATAATAAATTTTAAGTTGTTTTTTATCTTCTGTCTGAATAAGAAAATTTTGATCGAGAAGAAGAAAGAAAAACTAAAGCTGAAAGACTCAGTTAAACAGTGCTTCTGTGTGAGTCTAGTGAGATATTCTTAGACAAAGGAAGAGAAAGGTGCTTTGCGGAACCAAGTGTAGCAGAACTGTGGGAAATTAAGCTTCTGACCCAACCAAGGTCATAACCAGTGAGGTTATATTGTTTTGACTTTCTGCACAAGCTAAATCTGTAACAAAGTGGATTTGGGGGATATAATCTGTTCATTCCAGTTATTAATGCTAAACATGAAAATGGCCATTGTGTGAGTCGTAAGCACCAGTGTTAAGTACTAGTAAGTTACAGATGAGTTGAAGACAAAACTAGAGTGTACCCTGATAACCTCCCAATTCTCAGATCCCATTTATAGCAAGTACCATGCCTAAAAAGTCAAGAAGCCATAAAGGAATATCTCTCAGGCCATAAAAGCATCATAAGCAAATAAAAACTTATGAGTTCCCTGAATACTACTCTTCTAGAAGACATAGAGCTATTGCTGTTGCTGAGCAAACAGATCCAAATCTTCTGTCACCCAAGACACTGAATCAGCAACATTAGAGAACACCAACTGTGCTCTATCCTGTAGCTATTAAAGGAGTCTTTCAAGAATCCAACATCATAGTGCTTTCATAAACATGAAAATAGTAATAATACAAGGCATTCTCCTTATACCCATAATGAGTAAGTGCTCATTAAATCTCTATTATTAATATTGATAGTAAAAGGTATCCCTAATCAAAATCATGTACTCACTGACAAATTAATGCCTTGAAGTCACAATTATAAAATAATTTTATCTGTCAGTTTTGACCTTTGTGCAACTGAACCATTAAGATAACGATATCTGGAAATACCACCATTACTTCCTACTAAGCTCAGGGGAATCTTCAATACTTTTAGATGAGTTGAGATGCTAATCTTTTCCCTCCTTAATCTCAGAATTCACTCGGAATCTGTCCAGAAGGGATAATTACAGAAAAGAACAAACTAACCTAGCATGGGCATTCACCTAATTATTAAGGCAGCCTACAGGATTTGGGAAAGATAAAACCATCTGTGTTATATCTCTTTGTGGAAATGATCTCATCAGATACTGGTTTCCACTCCTTGGTGAAGCAGTTTCCTCTCTCTCCTCTAACTCCAGGGTTGCTCCTGAGCTGGACTCCACACAGTCTCATGAAACCAGAAAGCTGGAAAGGATTCCAGAGAATTCTTAACAATCTCGTAATGTCATAGATGAAGAAACTGAGGCGTAAAGCAATTAAATAGGTTATCCAATGCCAGCATTTAAATGTAGGTGACTAGAATTCTAATCCAGGCTTTTTGTCTGTCATAGACCTTTCATTTGTTAAAGATGGAAGAAACCAAAGCAGCACACGAAGATAATTTTAGCCAGGTGAGAGCAGGGCTCGTGGTGTTCTAGGTGTTAGCACACAGAATCACTAACTCTCGGTGCTTTCAACCCTTGTTCTACAGCTACCACGAGCAAGTACATAATGACAAGCCATGCTGAAATGGTTATCATTACTTTGTTTACTCTCAGCCACCATAGGATGCCAGGTAATGCTAGCACGCTAATTAATCCTGCCCATCTGGCTAATGCAGTCTTGATAATTTATAATCCAAAGCCTTTGGGCACAAAGACCTATTAACATGCTAATATACCTTCTCACTTTTCTAGTAGCTTTTCAATTAGTAATTATCTATAGATGAAGCCAATGAGAGGCAATTTTTCCAAGTGATTAGCACCTTGGAAATCATGACCAGGCTGGCTTCTGATTAACATTCTTTGGTTTTGGCAGATAGCATTATTCATTCCAGAAAATTACTCTGGGGGGTTCAGTTGGCTGGGGGCCACGAAAACTCAAACCTATTTGGTGGCCAATTACTATTCTGAGAAAATAGAATTAAAACAAATTGATGTAAGTACTTGATTTGCTTAACAAAATATTATATCAAAACACATTTCTAAAAGGCATTCCAGAAAAATGGTACAAATCTAATATGGATGAATATTGTGAAATATTATTGAATTTCTGATTGTTGTCTTAGAAGTGACAATGGCATTATGATTTATAAGACTGATACTGGCATATTTAGGGGTTAAATGTCATGATATCTTCAACTAACCATCAAACGGCTCGACAACAAATTAGAGAAGATAGATGGGGCAAGCACACACAATTACAATGAAACATCTAAAATACTTTGTATTTCTAATAGATCCACTAGTTCACCTTCATGAGGCAAAACTTATGCTACAAATGTTTATCTACAGAAAATTTTCTATACACCAAAAGCATATATACTAAAAAATCTATATATTCACCTGAACTTTCTTCCTTCCAGTTTTATTAATTTTTAAGGTTGTCATACAAAGTGATTGGGTTTCATTATAGTTTTTCCACTCCACACACTGTGTCCCTGTCTTCCTCTGACAGGTTCTCCACCTTCCCAACAATGGTGCCCTTTCTTATCACATATATTATATTACTCACCCTATTAACTCATGTCTATGATTTCCTTCCAAGTTCCACAAACTACATACAAACACACATATACAATTAGAAACTTAGATTCTAGTCATAAAAAAGTATGTGATATTTGTCTATTTTTATCTAACCTATTTCACTTGACACAATGACTTCTAATTTTATCCCTTTCCCTGCATATCCCTATCATTTCCCTTTGCATTTACATTAAATTTCATTATGTTTATATCCATGTGTTATTCCTTTTTTTAACCTGTTAATAGATATCTAGGTAAGGCTGGAAGTGATGGCAAACACCTTTAGTCCCAGCGCTTAGGAGGCAGAGACAGGTGCGACTCTGAGATCAAGGCCAGTCTTAGTGAATTCCAGGACAACTAGGGCTACATAGAGGGACTCTGTGTCTAAAATCCAATAAACAAACAAAAAACAGACATCTAGGCTGATTTCTCTTTCTGACTGTGGTAAACAGGGCAGCAATAAGCACGGATGTGCAGATGCCTCTCTGATGTGTTAAGTGTCCTTTGGGTATGTGCCCAAGAATGATATGGCTGGATCATCTAAGTGGTTTTGTTTTCAGCTTATTAAAAACTAATTTCCCAAGTGGCTATATAGATTTACATGCCTACCACCAGTGAATGAAGATTCTTCTTTTCTCCCATCCTCACCAGCATTGATTGTCATTTGTTGCTTTGATGCTTCTGTGCTAACTGGAGTGAGAAGAAGGTCAAAGCAGTCTTAGTTGGCCTTTCCCTCATGTGGGATTCCCCTCTGTAGGCTGTGAGTACCATTGGTTAATAAAGAAACTGTCTTGAGCCCATGATAGAGTAGAACGGAGCTAGACAGGGAAAACTAAACTGAATGGTGGGAGGGAGAAGGCGGAGTCAGAGAGAAGCCATGTAGCCCTGCCAGAGACAGATGCTGGAACTTTACCCAGTAAGCCACAGCCTTGTGGCAATACACAGATTAATAGAAATGGGTTAAATTAAGATGTAAGAGTTAGCCAAAAATAAGCTAGAGCCAATGGGCCAAGTGGCGATTTAATTAACACAGTTTCTGTGGGGTTATTTTGGTTCTGGGCAGCTGGGACAAACAAGCAGCCCCCTTACATGTCCCTGCTGACTTAGGATGCTGAACACCTTCTCCAGTATGTATTGGCTATATGTGTTTCTTCCTTTGGGAAGTGTCTAGTCAGTTCATTAATCATTTTATTGATTGAATGGTTTTGGTTTGGAAAGCTTGGTTTTTACAGGTTTTTTTAGAGCCTGGATAATATTCCCTTGCCTGAGAGGTATTTAGTGAAGACACATTTCCTAACCAGTACTGTTTCTTTACTCCTCTGACCATTTCTTTCACTGTGAAAGTCCTTTCTACTTTCATACAATCCTATTTCTCAATTCCTGGGGTTATTTCCTGCGCCATTAGCGTTGTGTTCAGAAAATTGCTGATTGTGCCTCTATCACCAGTGTCTTCCCTCTGTTTCCCTGGAACACTTCCAAAGTTTCAGAACTTAGATTCATGCCTTTGATCCATTTTGAATTGATTTCTGTGCAGGATGAAAGAGATAAATCCTAGTTTCATTTTTTTATGTGTAGAAATTCTGTTTTCCCAGTACCATTTGTTGAAGAGGCTGCCGTTTTCTCCGCCTATGTTTTTGACACATTGTCAAAGCTTAGGTGGCTATAGATGTGTGGGCTTCTTTCGGGGTCCTCAATAACAAAAGCAACATATTTATAATTATTATTTGGGTCAAATGTTAATCTTTCTGTATATTAGTATTTTCCTTTCCATCTCTCTGAAGAGTTAAGAGTTGATGTTAAAATGGAAGAGTTCAAAAACTTCGACACTTTTTTTTAATGCCTCTTTGATACAAATATCTATTGGACTACAAAGGGATCTGAAAAGTTACTGTGTGGCCCAGAAAGGCCAAGGTTCCCACTGCCAAAATACACAGCCCTGCTGTGTGTTTTCACCACACCCCAGTTTACCTAAAATTTCAAATCCAAAATACAGCAAATCTGCTGTGAAGCAGCCTCTTCTAGAAATGGCTGCATAGACAAGACCAGAACAACATCAATATCAAAAGACATGCTAAAATAAAAGAGGGGAAATTCTGCAGGGTCCCATCCTTAGACAAAGAGCTACAGGCAACTATTGACTGCTGAGAAAATGATTAGTCTCCCCCAGGGATGGGCCCCCTTATAGGTTGTACAGTATAGAGTCTTGAAGCCATATACACAGAACCAGATTCAGCAGGTTGTGTGAGTGTGTGTGTGTGTATGTGTGTGTGTGTGTGTGTGTGTGTGTATAAAACAAATAAAAACTCCTCCAAAAAAAGAGACTATAAACTTGAGAGCTGGGGCTGGGGGGACATGACAGTAGCTTGGAAGGGCAAGGGGGAGGAAAGCAAAATGGAGAATGGTGTAATTTTATTTCAATTAAAACACATTTTAAAAATACTCTGGTGTAGAGTGTTTCAGAGGCTGCTCTTACATAGCCTGCTCAGACACTTAAAGGGCCTAACGTGCTTTTATTTCAGAATCACCTTTGCTTTCTTCTGTGTCATCGCTTAATCAAGCATCAAGAAACTTCAACATATGTCTTTCCATAGCCATAAACCTAGGTATCTTCACACTCGCTTTTAATAGAATATGTCGATTTGAACAGCGTGGTCAAATTGATGGTAAGAGCGAATCTATCCACCTTAGAAATTAAAGACACAAAGTAAACAAGCACATATCAAGTCAGTCAATCCACACAATCCAAGTCAATCCCCACAACCCTGGAAGGATTATAATGAGTTATTATACTCTTCATGTTTCTAAATTTTTTTCTGGTGATGTTAAAGATGTGATCCTAAGTAAAAGCAACCACTGAATAACGATTGAGGAATAAGCATTCATTGAAACATCAGAACACCACAGTTGACATTTCCATGTGCGTTATAAATCCTCCTAATATCTCGCTCTTGGTAAGACAAGAATTAAGCTATGTCAGTGCAATATAATAGTGTAACTGCTTTAAAAAGCAGTCCACTTTTCATTTAATAGCAAATTAAACTAGCTTAGACACTTTCAAAGGACTAAATGTCAATAAATAAAATGCAAAATGTCACGTTATATATTCATCCACTTGATGAAGCTTTTCCCCTTATTTCTTTTTCTGAAAGAAAATGAATTGCAAGTGTGTATGGAAAAATTGAGATGTATGTTGCTCTGCATCAAAGAATTAGATCTGATAATAACACAAAGCATTCTGTGATTTCCAGAAGTCAGAAATTTTGTTTCAACAAGAATGCAGTCCAAAACCTTTATCACAGCAAATGGTTGTACAACAAACCAACATGCCAATAACCCACACAGATGCACATACACCTTCTAGACAATGAAATCTGATTCATCCCCAAAAGACATAGACTCAAGTTGATAAAGCTAAAATATGAAATTATAATAATATCTCACTAAACATGTTAACTAAGTGGATTATCTGAAAACAAAACAAAATACAAGGCCCTGGGTTTCTGACCCAACCACAAGTCATAAAACTAAATGGTAGGAAAAAGCAGTAAGTGTACTTTTTTCTTTGATATTCATATAAATCTGCATTTCTGAAAAACTTGTTACTCTATATAAATTTTCATGTTTTTAATTCTTTAATTACAGGGTAATGAGTTTTTGGGGGGTTTTATAACATAACTCTGTTTGATTCTTTGGGAATTTCACACCATGCACCTCAATCCCACTCACCTCCCAGTCCCTTCATATCTGCCCCTCACCCCTGCAGCGTCCAAAAAAAAAAGAAACATCCCAAAATTTAACTTAAAACAGACAAACACAAAAACTCACCTTGGTTATCTATCTTTCTCACCTTTCCAACACCTCGTCATTCATCCTAGCTGCACTGAGAGGCACAGTGTGTCACGCAGTACACCCTTTTGTCCCCTCAGCTCCACCACAAACGTTCACTGCAATAAATCATCGGTCTGGCTCAAGACCTCTGGCCTCCGGCACACCATCATCTCTGGACCTTCACCACAACTCCTCTCTGATAGCCTGCTGCTGCCCTGAGTCATGGACATGCTGTGGCTATGATTCCGCAGGACCACCCTTTCATGCACTCCAACAGGTCCTAGATGGGGTCTCCCCATTAGGGTGGGCCAACCCAAGACCCAGAATGTGGACCTGGGAGCTGGTCAGTCTGGAACGCCAGGATTGGCCCTCTCAAGTGAGAGGCAGAGCCAATTCTCCTACTTCCCTGCCATTAGGGCTACCCTTCCCTTGCCCATGGTAGGGAGTGGGACCATCTCTCCTTAGTGTGGGGACCAGCTCTCCCGTGAGAGGCAGGATGTCCTCTCCTAATCCAGGATCCAGCAAAAGGCATAATGGCTATACCAGGGCCAGTGAAGTGTGGGATCAGCTCAGCATGGCCTTCGGATTTCAACATGTGTTTTTCCTATGGCCCCTTGTGGTAATAATGGCCGTTGACATCAACACAGACCCCAGCTGCACCAGGACCATAGACCCAGATACAGCCCTCGGCGGTGGCTTGGGTCAAGTCATCACCATGACCCCAGTGACAGCTCAGGCCACCGAGATCAGTATAACTCCAGCATGGTCTCAGATGGCTAACCAGACCCCAAGCATATGCACAGCCCTTGGTGGTAACAAGGTCCACAGCCATCAACTCAGACCCTGGCTACTGCAGGGCCACAGACCCAGGCATGGCCCTAGGCATCAGCTCAGGCCTGGATATCATCATGGCTTCCGCTGATAGCACAGGCCACTGAGATCAGCAGTAGCACAGCCCTCAGACACCAACATGACCACATGTTGTGGCCTTTGGTGGTAGCATGGGTCATGGACATCTGTATAGGCCCTGGCCACTATCGAGCCACACAGAGGTTTGTTTGACTTTGGCTTTTTAAAAAAAATATTTATTTATTTATTATGTATACAATATTTTGTCTGCGTGTATGCCTGCAGGCCAAAAGAGGGCCCCAGACCTCATTACAGATGGTTGTGAGCCACCATGTGGTTGCCGAGAGATGGCTCAGTGGTTAAGAGCATTGCCTGCTCTTTGTTTTGTTTTTTAAAGGTAACCAGAAGAAGGGAAGTCTACACAGAAATAAAACTGCAAACAGGGCTTTAAAATTGGAGAGTTGTGGGACTGGAGCTCAGTGGTAAGAGTGCTTACTGCTCTTCCAGAAAACAGTTTTAATCCCAGGGCCCAAATCTGGCAGCTAACAATCCTCTATAACTCCAACTCCAAGGGATGTGACACCTTTCACTCGCCTCAACAGGCATGCCATACACAGATACAACATGAATACACACAAACACACACAAACAAACATCACACACACACACACACACACACACACACACCTATTTCTTTAATTGTGAAATACAATAGAATTTTATCTCAGTGATTTGGGAAGTTTCCAATTTTTAGTATAGAATAGTGTTGTTACAAATCAGATAGTTATAAAGATCTAAGATCTATTTGCACGGATAAGATTCCCATCTCCTGAATTTCCTGAATGGTCCTCTTCATTCTTCTTGTAGAAACTGTTAAAACAAAACAAACCTCTGAGATTAAGAAGAAATCTCTCCATACTGAATGTCAATTAACCACATGGTAATAAAACTGCAGGACCATCAACCCCAGCAATGATGATTCCCCATACTCTCTGATTTCATGAGAAATTTGACATAGAGTCCGAAAACTAGAAAAGAAACAATCAAATGTCATTGGTAATGATATCCTATTATTCCACCTGTGACCTGAGCTATTATAACTATCGCCTTATAATTGCAACTCACCCATTGGGAAAGCCAACTTCAAATGTTATCATAGCTGAAAGGTCACCCAGAAAATATGCAATTATAACAAAATTCTATGACGCTTGTGGAAATGAATTCATTTTCTTATACTTAGCCCCAGATAGTATTTGTTCTTTAAAGAATAAGCCACAGAATTGTAAAATATGATTGAAACATATCCTATTTGCATGTAGCCCTCACATCTCTTTCAAAAACTTCAAGAACAAGACTCCCAAACATACTTTTCCTAACTACCATTGTATTTTCATCACAACAGCTGTATCCACGGCTCTCAGATTGATGGGGTCTATTGTACATTTGCAGGGATAAAGTCACATTCTCCACTTCTCCTCCTGCCTCTCTCAAGGTGGGGAGATTCTGCCTGGCCTCACCACCAAGAGTAAGAAAAGAACTAACAGTGAATCAGAAAATACTTCCCTGTTCTTTGTCAGCCTAAACAAAATAAAATAAAATGAAATAAGACATGAAAATAAATTCTGCCATTTAATTACATATATATTTTCATGAGAATTAATTAACACTTCCCCAAACTTTTCTGTGTCCAAACTTTCCATTTCTAATTCATCATTTCTAGTTATCTGCTTCTTTCTTTCATTTGGTTTCCACATACAAAAATGTTCACTAGAAATTATGGTCCACTGAGGAACGTGTAAGAAAGAGCTATTAGTGGATCCATGCCAAACAGCCACAGCAGTAATTACTGCACAACTAAATCATAGTTACTTACGGCAGAGGAAAGAATTCAAGAAGAGAAGCAGGAACAGGGAAGCCCTAGGGTCCATGAGCATCTTTGGAGTCCTGAATCATAGCATAGGATAGGAGAAAGGACTGGTGCCGTGGTGGTGAGGTTGTTAAAAAAAAAAAACTGCCTGGCAAAGAAGGGAATGGAACAAACTAGAGACTGATGAAAGATCAAGGAAATGAATGGTCCCCGGGAGATGGGAAGCCCCATTTTTGCCGAGTATGGAATGCCAAAGTTAGTTATAGCCTTCCACTATGTCTTCTAGCGACCAGACGGTTCCCACCCAAAAACGGAGTGGCTGCTTTATACAAAGGAAGAAATGGTATTAAGTTGGGAGAGGAAACTGAAACTATATTTCCCAAAACACAGCATGAATTCCCATTTTTTTATTCTTTAAGAAAAGTGTGGAAAACGCCAGGCATGATGGTACATGATAGCCCTTAATTCCAGCACTCAGGAGGCAGAGGTAGGTAGATCTCTGGAAGTTTGAGGCCAGCCTAGTCTACAAAAAGAGTTTCAAGACTACACAGTGAAACCCTGTCTCAAAAAAAAAAAACAACAAAGAAAAAAGAAAGAGGGAAGTGTATATTTATGTATACGTATATGATATCAACAAACATAAATTCTAACCTAAGGTGCATGGGAGAGAGTGCATACACATACTGTTCTTATGTGCATTAAGCACAAACAAAATGCCTCATACTGTTTATGAATGTGCTTGTGGGTATATTAGAGTATTAAGAGGACTGGAGTGACTTCTTTGTTCTCCAACGCTAACTTTCTAACTGAGAGTGTTTTTGTAGTAAAAACAATTGTTCAAATTTACCAAACTAAGTTGCTGATATTGAAACCAAGGGAAAGATGTAACTCATCAGTCAAATTAGTTGTAAACCGTTATTTTCTTAAGCATCATTAGGTATTTTCCTCTTAAATATTGTCTTTTTTGTTTTTGTTGCTATCCTTAAAAAAGTTTTTTGATGACCTCCCAGATGAGCATAGCACCTACATCCCTCCCACACTTCCCCTCCAGCTTCTCCTAAACTCAAGATGTCTTCTTTAATTATTATTGTTACATGTGCACATGCATGTGTGTGTATATGTATGTTTATGGACATATGAACATATAACCTACTGAGTCCATGTAGCTTTACTTGTACATACATGTATGAAGAGGTGACCCTACCTATGATTTTTTTTCCTGAGCCTTGAGTATAGGGCTCTCATTGGAGATGTATCAATTAGGGTTCAGCACGCCACAGTCAATAAGTCTCTGTCATTTAACCAGTTGTGGATCTCTGTCATGGTCGCCTTCTGTTGTTAAAAGAAGCTTCTTTGATGAGTAGTGAGAGCAACACTTACCTGAGTGCTGGTAGAAATTTACTGTTTTCGGGAGGTGGCAGTAGTAAGTTATCCTCTTGGTCTAAGAACTCTCCAGCCATGGGCAGCTGGCTGTGTTTATGGAACCGGAGATGAAATCCTATTGTTGTACAGGTTTCAAGTCCCAAAATGCAGCTGTTAATTACCCCCAAGATAAAAGGGCCACTCTTTCACCACTGTGGATATCTTAACAGTCCAATAATTAGTGAGGTTCACGGGCTATGCTACTGTGTAGTACCACCAATTACTTTTCTCCCCTGGCAACCTGCGCATCCTCTGATATTATGAAAGCCATCAATGCGATCGAGTGTTTTTTAATTATTCAGCTTCAGACTATTGTTAATGAGAGTCATCACAGAATCGGAGAAAAAATAGCTCAGATTTCAAGAAAGAGCATTGAGTTTTGCTTTGTTTTGATAGAAGATGACCTTGAATCTTCCATCCTTTTCTCCCAAATTCTGGGATCATAGTGTTATAGGTGGGCACCACAATGTTTCCCACTTTTTTCTTTTCTCATAGTTGGGCAAAATCATATGGACATCCTCTTAGTTCACATCATCTTAATATTATAATAGTCATTACAAGTAGCATTAGTTTATAACCAACTTCTGTTTCTTGTTTTTTCCATTATCCCTTAATAAAATTCTTTATAAAGATTGGTGGGTAGTAGAGTTTGTGTGTGCGTGTGCATGTGTGTGTGTGTATGTGTGTGTGTGTGTGTGTAGGTGCTCTCAGACACCAGAGGTGCCAGATCACAATGGAGTTGAGTTACAGACAGTTGTGAGTTTAGACATGGGTGCTGGGAACTGAACTTGGGTCCTCTGCAAGATCAGTACATGTTCTTAACTTCTGAATCATCTCACCAACCCCTATAAATAAAAGTTTTAAATTATACTTAGTTGAAGAAGATGTGGGGCTCTGGGAAGCAAACACGGGGCCTTGCATAATCCAGGTAAGTACTTTCACCACGGAGGTCCATCCCAATCCTGCATGGCATTACTAAACAGTGAATCAAGTCTCACATGAACTATTGTTTATAAAACTTTCTTTCACATAGATGTCTGTAGGGAACTGAGAATACTGTGTGATATCCCTGGCTAAGCAAGTCTCTCTCTAAACACACACACACACACACACACACACAGAGAGAGAGAGAGAGAGAGAGAGAGAGAGAGAGAGAGAGAGAGAGAGACTTTCTAGAGTTAACCCTGCTTTAAATGTAAAAATTTATTTTACGAGTGTGTACAAGTGCTTGAATTGTGTAAATACATCATGTGCCATTCCTGGTACCCACTGGGACCAGAAGAGAGTGTCAGATCCCCTGGAACTGGAGTTATAACTGGTTGTGAGCCACTGTGGATCCTGGGAACCAAACCCAGGTCCCCTGAAAAAGCAGCCAGTGTTCTTAACCACCGGGCTGTAGTCTCTAGAGTTAACTCTTTTTAACAACAAGTTTTTTTGTTTTCAATATGTTAGGTTGAGAATTAGAGTGAATTTCCAGTTTTATTAGTCAAGTCAATCAAAGCATGCAAAATGGCTAGACAAAGAGGTACACATCTCTAACTTCAGCACTCAGGAAGAAGAGCAAGAGGATTTCAAGTTCAAAGTTAGCTTGGACTAAATAATTAGAACCTTGTCTCAAAAGCAGAAAACTGTAGATTAGTCTGAACATGTAGACCTCGGCTGAATCTTGTACTAGTTCTGTGATGGAGAAATATCAGAATATATTAAAGTCTGCCACCACGTCTTCATCCTTCTCAGAGCGTCTCTCAGTGTCATCATGAGCCATCAAAGAAAGTACAGTGACTACATAAATGAGGGAGGCCATTAAGGTGAACTATTCCAGAGACCAGCGCCCTGAGGAAAGAAGCACCCGCATTATACATGACTCTATACCTCGTTCTCTCCCCAGCCACAAAGGGAAGATGGATATTCTCTGGTCAGATGAACACTTTATGAGATTTCACACTATATAAAGAGACATCTTCAGGGCCTTGGATATGCACATTGTAAAACATTGAGATATTTTATGTTACAGCATACATATTTAATGTGATAATAAAAAAGTTTATTTATTTCAAAGCCCCTTTTTATCCTTGCTTATATAACCAAACAGCTTGATGCTATTGGCTAAAATTTTAAAACTTTCATTATTCACATTGGCAGTGGGACTGTGCCCAACTTCCAGAGATATATAAATCAGACTCAGGCAGAAATGACACACTCGGGATGAGTGATTTGACATTCATATGGAAGCATGGCGTTGGAGACTGAAAAATAGATGTTGTTTTAAGGCCCAGAGGGTTTCTTTCCTTCCTTCTTTCTTTTTTTTTTTTTTTTGGTTCCACTATCCATACAACAGAATATTATTCTTTCATTTTTATTTCCAACAATGGTTAAATTACAAGCCCAAATCTATTTAGTAAATATAACATCACACCATAAAAGAACAAGGAATGGCTTTAA
This sequence comes from Dicrostonyx torquatus, assembly GCA_028555095.1. Lineage (NCBI taxonomy): Eukaryota > Metazoa > Chordata > Mammalia > Rodentia > Cricetidae > Dicrostonyx > Dicrostonyx torquatus. The sequence goes on from JAQHUG010000132.1 coordinate 3,829,148, forward strand.
TAAAAGGCAAAACTCATACTGAACTAGTAAGCTGAATTTTTAAAATGCTTAAAAATCAGATCAACAAATGGAAATTCATCTAAATGACACCAAATGGTGTCTTACTACTCAACAATTGCCAGCTATTTAAGGACTTGCAAGCTCATCAAGGCTGTGTCTGTTACTGACATCAGAGCTAGTAGCAGGCAGAAACTGCTGCTATCAATGATTTTCTACATTAATGTGGGAAAGATCTAGAGAAGCAGTGGCTATTGCTGAATTTTACTATGCTTATCTAAAGATTGAAATGTAAGTAGTGGGTTGTTATCAAGCAACCCACTGCAGCCAACGTATGATAAAAGACATGAATTTACACATCAGTCTTGCCTAGATTTATTCTGTAGGCAGCCATAGTTGTGGTGAGAAGGTTCCTGTCTTACAGTGATTGGTGGAGAGCATTGTTAGACAAAGTATAAGTCACGATTGTTGTTTTATATTTGGGAAAGGCTGACACCCCCCCACCAAATCCTTAGAATGGCTGATTAACCACAGAATGAATCTGCTAGCTCTTTAGCTATGTCCATAAACCATGGAGACATTTAAATAAAGTTTAGTGAGCACTAGTCAAATATACCCAATAATCAAAATTTTATAGCTCAAAACCTCACACATGAACAAAGCTATGAGTTTGATTACCCCAAGCACTACAAAATAAAAATGATGATGACAAAAAATAAAAATTTTAAAAACCATCTTAGAAAGATTTTTAACATTTTAATCATGCACAGATAAATATGGCTCTGGTTGATTTTACTTTGAAAAACATAATTTTGTTTTTATATGTTTTTTACCTAATCATTTTTTAATTTTTATCACTTTTAATTTTCTTTATTTGGTGTGGGGGGTTGGGTGAATGTACATTCATGCTATGGCACCAACGTGAAGGGCAGGAGACAATTTGGAAGAGCTGGTTTTCTTTTTCCACCAGGGCCTCACATTCAGGTCAACAAAACTTGGCAGAAAAGTGCCTTAAGCTACTGAGTCATCCAACCACCAACCCTACCTACTTCTTTTATGTGGAGAATCAAACAAATCAGATTTTATTGTTGTTCTGTGAATAGTTTCTATTTGCATGTTATAATTCATCCACTGGGGTTCATCCAGGGGAGGTGTTTGGAATGAAGCTCACTTTTATCACTGACAGATGAGCATTAGTGTCATGAGAACTACACCAACATATAAGTTAGATCAAATTTTGCTGCAAATTGGGGCAAAATTATGTTGTTTGCAAGAAATGAATGCAACCAGAGAGTATCATGTTGAGTGAATGAAGCCAGACTCAGAAAAGCAAATATCGCATCTTCTCTCATTTATGACCCCTGATTTTATACAAATAGATAAAAGTGTTGATGTATATATGACATGAAACTAGAAGCAATACATTCTAGGGTAACAAGAAAACAGACAGTTGGGTCAGTGTACATTGCATACTTGTAAGAAAATCTCTTAATTAGAGCCAAGTATAAGGAAAAGCTGGGCATGTACAAAGTTGGTAGAATGTTTGTCTAGCTTGGATGAGGCCCTGAAGTCCATCCGCAGCACCCTGCATCACATAAACAAAGGTTGGTGTCACATCCAGGAATCACGGCACTTGGAAGACAGGAGGATCTGAAGAACACAGTCATACATAGAAAACTCAAGAAAAGCCTAGGATGCATGAGACCACCCTAAAAACAAAAGTGGAAGGTATGTGTAACTGTTGCATGAGGAGCAGGCCTGCTTTTGGCCCTGACTACCTTATACCAGGAGTAATTACACACAAAGTGTATTCATTTAAACTCTGCCTGACCCATTAGTTTTAGCCTCTTCTTGGCTAACTCTTACATCTTGAATCAACCCATTTCTAATAGTCTGTAAGTCACCACAAGGTAGTGGTCTTACTGGGAAAGATTCAGCATGTTTGACTCTGGCGATTTTATGGCGGCTCTCACTGAGCCTTTTGTATCCCAGAATTCTGTTCTGTCCTCCCTGCCTATCTAAGATTTGTCCTATCAAAAGGTCAAGGCAGTTTCTTTATTAACCAATGAAAGCAACACAAATACAGAAGGACCCTCCTATACCATGTAACAAATGTATGTCGATAAAAAATAAATATAAGCAATAACACAGTGAAAAGAAACAGAGAAAAATTCTCTCCTATTTACCCATTTATGATCAACTCCAGGAGACTGGTGTCTTTTGTGATGTGACATGACTTTATAAGATGATGGTAATGACTATTCTGCTTTTAGAAATGCCCCTCCTCTGAGGACAGAGGATCTATGTCTGTGGTAGAGAGCTTGCCTACCTTCTATGAGATCCTGAGTTCTGTCCCCAGCACTGGAAAGAAAAATACCCTCTACAGTAGGCTAAATATTTTGTCTCATTGAGACTCCATGCAGCCACTGTTTTCATTTCTATCCTTCGATAGATCCTGTCGGAATGATTTCAGGTGACTAGTTCCTCTACTTCCCTTCTGGTTGTAATTGCACAGGAATTTCAGAAAACAAAGAAGAGATGTTTGATTACATTGTTCACAGAAGAATAGAGAGGAAATACATGATCTCCCTACAGAGCCGTAAAACTGAGTGGATGACCCAAAGGGCTCTTCGGTTTACTACAGACATTTTCTTACAGCCAGAGAACAAGGACCAGGGCCGAGAACCACTGATAGTTACCCTGAAAATGCTGTCAGAAGGTGCTTTTATTTCCAGTGCTTTAAAAATACGTATTGATGAGATCACAATCACACTGAAAGATAAGGACATGTTTCCTGTTAACCTGTTCATTCTCATGGGCTCTGTTTTAGCACACCCAGATATGTATCAATAAAAAGTATTAGATGTGTCTGTGATGTGAGGATAGGGACTCAGTAAGCTGAAGTATTTTGTATTTACAGTTATTTTTTTTTAATGTCTATTGTAACACAGAAGGCCTTAGGAAAGGTCTGCAGATATGGTTCAGGTACGATACTTGCCTAACAAGCAAGGAGTCCTGACTTCAACCCCTAGCACCACATTTACACACACGCACACACAAGCACATGAACATGCAGAGGCACACACACAACTCAGAAAACATTCCATTTTGTTACATGTTCTTTTAGGTACTCTCTTATCTATTCCATAAACAATAGAGTATATTTTAGCAGGGGAAGAGAGAGAGAGAGAGACAGAGACAGAGAGAAAGAGAGAGAGAAAAATCAGAATTTATTGTGAAAAAGAATATGCAGGTAAATAGTAGGCAATGTGATAATAAAATGCATACACTAACTTTGTGGAAACCCAGAAAAAGTCTGTACGTTTCAGTAAAATATTTACATTTTTTAGTATCTTTAAAATTAACTAAAATGTCTTTAAACAGAAAAGGAAAAAAAAAGAGCAAAGAAGAGGAAGAACACTCTGGATATCCCAGGCTGGCCTCGAACTCATGATCCTCCGGTCTCTATCTCCTTCAGCACAGGTTGAGGACTGTACTGAGGGGTGAGAAATGAAAGAGATATCTTCGTAGGGATTTCTCTCCTGCCATTTCAGGAATAGGGAGAAACCTGGCACTAGGAAAATTCCCAAAAATCTACAAGGATGACTCCAGCTAAGATTTCTAGCAATCGTGGAGAGGGTGCCTGCACTGTAATCAGATTGGTGACTACCTTAATGGTCATCAGAGAGCCTTTACCCAGTAACTGATGGAAGCAGACGCCGAGATCCACAGCCAAGCACTGGGCTGAACTCCAAAAGTCCTCCTTTTAAAAAAGGAGGAGAGATTACAGAATCTGGGGGTAGGGGGAGGAACCCACAGAAGCTGTTGACCTGAGCTCCTGAGAGCATATAGACTCTGGACCAATAGTTAAGGAATCTGCATGGAAACAACCTAGGCACTCTGCCTATGTGAAACAGTTGTGTAGCTTGGTCTGTTTGTAAAGGCTCCTAGCAAAGTGATCAGGACTTGTCCCTGGTACGCACTTACCTTGCTTTTGGGAACCTGTTCCCGATGATGAATTACCTTGCCCAGTCTTAAGCAGGGGTAGAAGCTAGGTCCTACCTCAACTGGACTTGCCTTGCTTTGTTCAAACCCATGGGTGGAGGAGAAGTGGATGGGGTGGGGAGTAAATGGGGGTGGGTGGGGGGCAGGAAACGGGAAGGAAGGAAGGAGGGAAAACTGTGGTCTGGATGTAAGATAAATTTTTTTTAAATGTTAATTAAATAATTTTTTTAAAAAAAGAAATTCTGGGCAGAAGGAAACAATCTTTGGGAGCACAGAGAGAAGAAAATATGGTGTAAAATGTTTGGAGTGTGAGCAAAGGGGCAGGGGAAGGAATAGTGTCTCTGTGAATCTCTGTAAACACACATCTGAAAGGAAAGTATTGCCCACATCTCCAGCAGCTCTTTGTCAGAGAAAGATCTTGCTGAAAAGAAGCAAGACATAACTAGAAGAATTAGAAATGGAGCTAACATTTTTCTGGATGGTTAGCACTGAACATTCTTATAAGAGACAAAAAAGCAAGTCCCAAGTATCCTAAGAATGTTGAAATTCTTTTCTGGCTCTTCTCACACATGACAAAAAAAAGTAGAGAAAATAAAATCCCTGATGGAGAGAAGTAAAATAATCCCTTTTATATAGTGAGGCCGCTGCATCCCCAACTAAATGTGAGTCAAAATACTTTTTAAAAACTACATGCATACTTAAGAAATGCAGTTTTCTTGCTGTTACAACAAAAAAAAACAAAGTACAAACCTGTTTTCATAGTTTTCATCTGTATTTAGCACTATACCACTAACCAAGAGATATTTGAAATATACAGAAGGATTCCACAATGATGCCAGAGCTGTAGGTGCAGAGGTTGTATGGTAGATGCAGCTATTGAAGCTGGGATTCCCATAAAGGCTCACCAACATGACTGCCTAAACATGAGCTGAACAAGAATAAAACAATAGACATGCTCACACGGATTGGGGAAAGCAGACGAGGGCTCAGTCCTACACATAGAGTCCAGACCACTAAGGATTGCTGAGAGTAGTTGAAAGAGTCCTGCCCAGGGAAGAGCACAAATGGTTCTCCAGTGTCAATGGCCAGCCCTGAAGACATAGTTATAAGTAACACTATGTAGCAGTTGTGCTTATGTGCTTAGGAGTCCTGCACGTGTGCATGTATGTGTGTGTGTATGTGCGCATGTGTGTATGCATGCACGCACACACGTGCATATGTGGTGTGTAAAAACAATTGAATAAAAGAGGCCAGGAACTTTTAAAACAGAGCAAGGCGGGGTATATGGGAGGGCTTGCAGAGAGGAAGGGGAAAATGGATGTATATAATGTTTATAATCTCATAAGACAAATGTTCTTTTAAAGTACTTTTGAAGAAATACAAACTACTAGTTTTAAAAAAAAGAGTCGAGTCCAGTTAATAGAATAAAATGTAATTAAATTTGAAACAAGGAACAAAACAGACTTGGCTGAAATTCATATGTATAAGTTCAAGTGCCTACAAAGGAGCTGCCCAGATGGTGAGAGGAAGCATGAGTGCCTGATGAGTTTGGGAAAGCCATGAGGACTGGGGACTGGGATAGAGTACTCAGGAATCTTTAACACACAGCTGTTGGGAAAGTCGTGTGGGAATATTAGAACAGTCTGGACATGAAGCAAGGAAATGCCCCAGGGAAAGGAGAGTAGAAAAGAGCAAGAAACATGAAAGGGGGTGCAAAAGAGAAAGCTGCCCTCAGAGATGAAGACAAGGGCCTGTCTGGAAGGGTCAGACACCACCCTCCTAGCAATGTCTCTCACAGTGGGAAGACCTCAACAAGCACCTGAAGATCCGACTAAAAACAGAGTTGCAGCTCCCTAATGCTATTTCATTGTAAATGTAATGCAGAAATAAAATCTGACTGTACCTATGACTTCACTACAGTATTTATGGTATAGTTTGTATAGTTCCTTCAGTCTTATTTAAGAGCATCCTGAAATGCCTTTTGACTATTACTGCCTGTGTAATATATATTACAGTGCCTGTTTCATAATGGAAGATCTCTCCCTTGCTGTCCTATTGACATTCTCTGGTCTTCTTTAATAATATCCTTTGTTAGACAGAGTCATCTGCAGCAATATGTTTGTGGTTAAGAAAGCCTACAGATTAGCACCTGTCCAACACCAAATGGAAAGCAAAAGCCTACAGAAGTTTGCGTTGATATTTACCAACTCCACTGCAATACCAAGACAAGTTCACACACTGATGATTTTATTCTTTCTGTATGAAGCCAAGTTTAAAGGTAGAAATATTTTCTACTGAAATTTCCTTTTTTTACATTCACAGATATATAAAAACACCTTTTCGCAAGCAATCTGTAATCGACACAGCATGACAAGAAGAAATAAATGGTCTAGCAAAGAACGTTCTATCTTTCTTCCACAATAAAATATACTTATGATGATAAAAAGATGACTAGCTAGAACAATTCAAGTTCTTCCTAGTCTGGGTGCCATCCCTGAATATATGCACAGAGTTTCTGCCATCAACCCGTGGGAAGAAATGGATGAGGAAGGCTCCTCATTTTCCTAACTTGAAGGTGACTAAGACCCTAGAGTCAGCCACAAAGGATGTTCGTGAACATTTAGGATTTACACTCTTCTGGAAAGAGAGAATTCATACATTTTAACACCCAAATCAACCTTGAGTGCCCTTCTAAACCTCTACAAGTAATAAAGATGTGATGATCAATTCTGCACATTTTCACAATGGCATCTTCCATGGGCTGTGAAAGTTTAATAGGATTCTATTTCTGAAAATTATGCTGTGTTGCTTTAGCTATTCTGACACCAAGGATTGGAAAGGTGAATCATTTATTCTGTTGCTTGCAGAGACATCTGCAGAGAAAAGGAATCCAAGTTCCTTTTCAAATCTAAAAGTTTCTTTTAAAAATCCATTTTGTTGAACATATGACTACTTTCCAGGTGTCTATCAAATGATGTCTTCTATTCTGAGAGGACAATTTCAAGCTAATGCACTTGCAAGCTAGCATCCTTTGTATAAGATGTGCTATTTTTGCTATTGGTTCTGTTTAATCAAATGATATTGTGTTCATTTGGCCACATATTGTGGCCAAAAACAACAACAAGCGTTGATTTTTCCAGCTGTCGGAAATCTTCCTATTAGCTGAGCAAAGAACAGACTTTTGAGTCTAACTTCTTCTTTTAACCTGAAAACCATGAAATACACCATGGATTACACCACAGTACTTGACAAGAGCATTACACTATAGATAGTCTGGGTGCTGGTTCTGACATAGGATATGCAGACACCAGGGTCACGTGTAAAACTAAATGAACTTAGTTCTTATTCCTACTCTGAGACCTAGGGAATCACAGCATCGAGGGTGGGGCCTCAAAAGTGGTTCTGATGAAGTCAGATTTGAGAAGCACCATGGCTCCTTTCACAAGAAGTGCTGGGCACGTGTTTAAAGCTCTAGGGTAATCCCAATGACAGCAAAATCAGAAAGCCAATGGTCTAAACATCCTATTAAATGGTAAGTATTATTCCCAGCCTTTATAAAAGCAATTCTTAGTCTTGGATAAACAAATTCTTTTTGCTTGGATGTTGTTTGCTTTGTCTGGTTGATTTGAGGTTAGAGTTCATGTGCACATCACGTGATTCGTCTCTGAAGACCTAGCTGCCTGGATGAGAAAGATTTCCACACTCCAACCAGAGCCAATCTTGTTTAGTCCTCACAATAAACCTCTGTCAAATCCTTTCCACAGTTCATTTTTAAAACTGGAAGATTTATTGGGTCTGAAGAGAAGAGAGTTTTACTTTTGTTGTAAATGGGCTCACAGAGAGTAAATGACTTTCTCAGCTCTACACAGAGCCCAATCCTGAGATATCTCTCACTAGGAATTGCCTATTGCTTCGGCTTCTACATGGGGAACAGTATCCCTTTAGGCAGATTTTCCACTTTTGCTTAAGTAACTGTCTCCTATCCTATCTCCCACCACCATTTCTGAGTCAGAAATCATACATACAAAAAAGCATACCAAGGCTCTAGCATCCATACCAGCTTAGGTCCTCAGCCTCTCCATCCTGAGGTAGCTGAAGGGACATGCAGTAAACCACACTGGAAAGGGCGAGCAGGGTGTTAAATGGCAAACCTCTCGGCTCATTGATCTTTACCACCAGTAATTCTCAAAAGAAAAAGAATGCCAGAGTAGATATGATGGTACACTATTTTTCTAAGTAAATTTGCTATTAGATTAATCACAGCCTTAGGTAGCTCAATACAGGCTGTCATATAAAATGTGGATCCATTAAGGTTGTTGCCAAATAGCATTCAAATATATGCATATGCCGATCATGCACCATCTGCAAGAAAGTCCTGTGAGTAACCCTATTCTTCTGTCCAAATCCAAACAATTATCCCATGTTCAAGCCATGTTTGTAGCTGGATCACTGTACAGTCCCATTAGAGGCTTTGAGCATTGCTTCCTTCCTCCTACCCTCTAAATGTGGAAGAGTATGTCTGCCCTCCTCTGGGTCTGGGTGACTGTGTGCAATATTTTAGTTTTGACCAAGAACCATGCTCAGGGCAGCTGACCACTGGCAAGAACCAGCTCAGGCTGGATGGCCTGGCACGTTAAGGAAGCTGTTTTTACAGCATGATTTACTTTTGCTCAGTACTCAGGAATCTTTTACACACAGCTGTTGGGAAATCAACTCAAGGTTGATTTGGGTGTTAAAATGTATGAATTCTCTCTTTCCAGAAGAGTGTAAATCCTAAATGTCCACGAACATAGAATAGCTGTGCAATTCTAAAGACTTTGCAAGTTGGACCAACTGCTCTACCATCACAAAATCTAAACCTTGTTAGGCAAAATAAGACATCAAGATAATGAAGCATGGCTTGCAGGTTCATTGGTGCAACACAACTCAGATGAGATCACATTGCTACCCACGAGAGAATAGCTCATGAACTCATCAGGATAATGCTGTTCCACTGCACTGTGATGTGAAGTTAACATGTTCTCCCCGATGGCTAGGAAATGAGCAAAAGCAAGTAACTTGGTGAACAAGTAGAAAAGAATATAGTGGTAAGAATGAAAGTCAAGATTTGAAACCCAAAACCATTGCTCTGTTAGCAGCATCACCCGAGGCTCTGACTGGATGGGGTAATGTGAAAATTAAAGTAGAGGATGCTGCACTTTACAGATTCAGTAACCCAGATTCCAAGTGTAATAGCCCCCGAGCTGTAGATTTTTTCCGTGCCTCCCTATCTTCACCTATGAAGTGAGGGTAATGATGGCTTTTACCTCATAGGTTATACTGGTACAAAGCTTGGAAAGACGCTTGGTGCCTACCACACAGTATCATCATCTTCATTGTTATCATCTTGTTAAAAGAAAAAAAAAGGAAGTGTTTTATTATGAAACACACAGGAAACAGACTAAAAGGAATTCTTTTCATCTCTCTTTGACTTTAAACTTGAGATCCAGGCCATGACACATTCTCCAATAACCCACTGATCTAGTAAGCCTCACTATTGATATGATCATTGATATTGATCCAAAGAAAATTGTGGAGGAAAGGATTTATTCAGCTTATGGGTTGCAGCCTGTCACTGAGGAAAGGAAGCCAAGCAGGAGCTGAAATCGGCACCATGGAGGAGCCGATGCACCCTGGCTCATTTACCCTGGCTTGCTCATCTATGCTTCTCCTTAGATAGCCCAGGTCCACCTGCTAAGGTATAGCACTACCCACCCTGAGCTTGCCCTACTACATTAATTAGAAACCATGACAATGCCCCATAGACATGCATAGACATGCCACAGGTCAATCTGATGGAGACAGTTTCTCAACTGAGGTCCCTTCTTCCCAGGTATGTCAAACTGATAACCAAGTTTGGCTGTCACACCCACATGGCCGTTCTCTTTGCTATCCAGCACCATCCTTAAATACCTTTGCTTTACTTATGTTTATTATGGAAGGTGTTTGGCTCCCAGGTCTAAATCCTTCTCATTGTATGAGAACTCCATCTGGTATGCTAGAAAAATGAGTGTGTTTTATTTATGCGGGGCATAAAAACAATATTCATCTTTCAAATGTTTTCATGGAAAACAATTAAGTCACTATGTCTGGAGAGGTGAGCATCAAGAGTAGGCTGCTTAGGTCCACGTTTCATTTTGGAGAAAAGGTAACCAATTCAAAGGAATATTTAAGGTGGGCACACAAGGACAGTCTAGGCTAAGGACAACAGTTAGCATTAAGCACTGGAGCACACCACAACAAGCCCTTGCCAAATTCTCCCATGTTATTCACTTGAGTGTTTCCTTCCTCTGTAATGTTAATCCACTCGATAAATATTGAAAAGTTAGGATTAGTACAAGCCTGATGGATGAGCCTGACAAGAAGTCACGGTCTAATCATCTCTCTCTAATATAGCCAGAATCAATTATTTTTAAAGCCAAGATTCTGGTCACATGTTTCAGAACCTGGCGTCTCACAGTTTTATGCACTAGTTAAGCTTTTTCCAAAATGCTCATATATCTGCTCAAAAGCAAACAAGGCTGGAATATTTATTTAGGCAATTGCCTAAAGCCTTGTTAGCTTCCAATTGATAAAATGTATCTGAGACACAAGGCTGGGGGGAAAACTTAACAAGTTATGTTAAGAAGATGTTTACCAAATTCAATTTTTAAAGATCATTTTCAGGGTCTCAATTGCAAGCAGGCTATTGGTGGGACACAATCTATGTAAATGCATACCTCACTCCTCGTCACAGTTCAGCGCTGTGCTGTTTTATTAATAGTGAAAGGAAATACTTAGAGGGGCTGACAATAATTCGTATTTGTTTTCATTTCAGGAATGACAAAACCAACACACTGTTGCTTAGCTGTCCTGCTAGATAAACACCTCAAGTGCTACTTCCCCGAACCAAATAAATTCTATCTGTGGTGTCAGAGAGGACAAAAATGACGGGTTTCCCACATTTGCAACCGCAGAGTTGAAGCACTAGCCTGTCTCTGCTGGGGACCTGTTAGAATAAAGTGACCAGTAATAGAGACAAAAGAAAACATAATCTCTCCAGAAAGAGACAGATGAGGTCATTTCTACCATGCACATGCTCAGCCCAGCCTCATTACCTCTGGTGTTCAAAATGCCATTTGGATTCGAGCCTGGTGGAGGCCACAGTGTCAAAACAAGCGAGGGCACAGATCCAACCCTAGTTCTAAGCGTCACAGACAGCTCAACGGAAAATGAGACCTTTCTGACAGAGTCGCTGGTGAAGAATGTGTTGCATTAACCGTGTAAAAAGCTCTACATGTAATAGTATTCGATAAGAAGGATTGTTTTCATACTTTGTGCTATTTTTCCTCTGAAACTCTGCTCTTACTTTCACTTAAGTTAGGTAAGTGTGAGAGGTTAATTTACTTTCTTGCCACACTTGAATCATTAAAGTGAAACTTAGTTTGAGGAGTAATTCAATAAATATTCTTTTTTTTTTCTTTTTTCTTTTTTTTATTGTTAAAAGAAAATTTTACATTTACTCCCCTTGTCCCAGGCCCTCCCGCTCCCCCGTGGAGTCTAAAATTGGGAGGAGGGAGTCCCAGTATCCTTACCTTGTGTGTCCAGCAGAAAGTATATGTGGTCATAAAACGATGGATGCAGTTGAGGGCAGGAGGTGGGTGGGTATTTTAGCTGTATCTGTGTTCAGCAAGCAACACACAAGATTAATGGGAATCCTTCAGATAACTATTCCAGTCAACTTTTCTGTTGTCTTTTTCTTTACCCCTCCAAATACCGAAGTATTTCAGAAACAATGTCCATTATCTTTCATTACACTCAGCCCTCCATATCTGCCAGGTCTACATGGATTCAGCTGCCACAAATTGAAAATACCTTACAATCTTCAAATTTTGTATGTCCTGAACATATATAGACTTGTTCCGAGTCTTCTTCCTTAAATAGCATGCCATAACAGCTGTTTATATATTGTTTACATTGTACTGGGTATTAAAAGTAGTCTAGAGATTGTTTAATGTATATTGGGAGATAAACGTGTTCTAAATGCAAATATCATCCCAAGTGGCAGACATGTATATGTACAGATATTCGTATGGGATGGGTCCTGGAGCAATCCCATAGTTACCGGACCATAATTACATTCCATAATTGCTTGAACTCCCCAGGTCCTGCCCTGCATAAGTAGATAAATCTATTTCCTTAAGATTCTACAAAGAACAAAATGGCTACTTAGCTGTGCCATAGTCATGAAAAAGCAGTTTAAAAAGCAATCAGGCCATTTGGGTAAAAGCAGACCAGGAGAGCGTAAATCTAACATTACTGCACACTTTACGAGTCATTCAGTGCTCGAAGAGTGTTACAACTTTAGGACCGACCTGAGGAACACATTCTGACTTAATGGCCTCGAAGTAGTTCAGGAAAATTGTTTTGTTCCTTTCTTCCAGACCAGTTCTTTATCAGGTTGGAAGAACGAGAGGAACTCCTATGGCTTTCCCTTCAATGTTTTATTCAAAGGCAGTGTAGCCGCCTTCCAGAGCTTTTACTTAGACTGAACACCAACCACGTTCAAAATAAGCTGAGAATTATAGCAGACCAAAATCTCCTGATTTCTTCTAAATTGCCTAAGTGCTTTCACCCTGATGCATTCTGACACAGTCTCAGCCATGGACCACATACCATTCTCCAGGTAGACACAGGCTTATGTTAACTAGGGATTTATTTGCGGTTAAAATGCATTCTGTTTCCCCTGGTTCACAAGGTCGAGCAAGGTATTAATGATACTCCTAAAGTCTCCCACATGTTGAAATAAACAAACTCGTAGAAATCAACCCATGTTAGTAAAATGGTTAAAGTTGTATCTAAATCTGTTTATTCTTTGTTTGATTGGTTAATTGATTTGGGAGAGAGTCTCATGTACCTCAGACTTGACTAAGACCCACTGTGGAGACAAGGCTGGCATTGAACTGCTCATTCTCCTGCTTGCACCTCACAAGTACTGAGATTACTGATATGTGCCACCATTTTGGATAAACTATGTTTAAGGTAAATAAAATGACATACAGGTCAAAAAGGTCTGAGAAACTTTTTGAAATACTGTATGTTCTATCTATTTTCATTAATTTTTAAGTTAGTATGCAAAGCAATGGATATATATGCATGTATGTGATGTGTATGTATATATAATCTGTTCTTGTTTGCCCCTCATACTCTCTAATCACCTTTTCCATCTCCTGCCCACCTCTTGCTGGTTCTGTTCATCTCATCAAATAGCTCCATTCTGCTTTCCCATCACAGGTGTCTCATTATCCTTCCCCTGCCTTAACATGTCTTCCTTCCTTTGCACAGCCTCCATTCTAATTCACACATACACACACACACACACACACACAC
>JAQHUG010000132.1:3890609-3910900 GCA_028555095.1 Dicrostonyx torquatus
GTCTGGGTCAAAAGCCCTCTAAAAGGGCCTAAAGCAGACAAAAGGGCGAGCTCCTCTGCTCTGTGCAGCAGACAAAGTCCTGTGGCTTTGTATAAGCCCCCTTTTCCCTCAGGGCCTCAGCTTGGAAACAGGCTGAGTTCCTTATGGGAACCTAGGACCCCACCACCAATGGGGAAGGGATGATTGGAAGTAAGCTTGGGTGTGCTAAGCAGATAATCCAATAGGTAGGGGAAGCTCCCTTAATGGCCTGAAGGTTTGGGGGATGGGCGGGAGTCCTTAGTCCCCTCTGGGGCCAGACACCTAGCTGGCTAGGCTGGGAGTCACTTACCCTCCCAGTCGAATGGCTGAATCAGGAGCCTTCTCCAAGGGTCTGTGGCAGTCAGAAAGTCGGGCTTCTTAGCTCCACAAAGCCCTGAGGCTTTGTACAGGCCCCCCTTTCCCTCAAGGCCCCAGCCCGGGAACAGGCTGAGTTCCTTTTGGGAACCGAGTACCCGCCTCTGATGAGGCCAGATGCTTGGAAGTGAGCTAAGGTGTACTAATCAGAAAAGCCAATAGGTGGGAGAAGCTGCCTTAATGGCCGGAAGGTTTGGGGGATGGGCAGGAGTCCTTAGTCTCCTCTGGGGCCAGACACCTAGATGGCTGGGCTGGGAGTCACTTACCCTCCCGGACGAATGGCTGAATCAGGAGCCCTCTCCAAGGGTCTGCGGCAGTCAGAAAGGCAGGCTTCTGTGCGCCACAAAGCCCTGAGGCTTTGTACAGGCCCCCCTTTCCCTCAAGGCCCCAGCCCGGGAACCTGTGTAACTTTTTAGTTAAAAAGGTAGAACATTGTATTCATATAAGAAAAGGAATTGGTAGCCCAGGAAACTGCAAAGTAATTATTATGAAAATTAATTGGTAATTAATATCAAATTAATCTTATGTTACCTTTTCCAAATATTTTTCATCTATTTGATTTATAAGGATAAATGCACCTAATAGTTACCCACATTTAAAGAAAATGTGAAAACATTTTTTTCTGTCACATTAAAGAAGAAAATACTGATGGCAGCTCACAACTGTCTGTAACTCTAAGATCTGACACCCTCACATAGACATACATGCAGGCAAAACACCAATATATATAAAATTTTTAAAAAAGTAAAAAAAAAAAAAAAGAAGAAAATACTGCTATCTACACCCACTCCAAAGCACGCTGTTAATCTTGGGACATGACAAACCACAGAAATAGGAGCAGTTATTTGTATGGGTCTTTGTGGTTTATTAGAGGCTTTTCTGCTCAATATATCTTCCAGTCATTTTATGATGTCATCATACATAGAGGAAAACTAAAGCAGAATGACTTCCCACCTGAAAGCCGGTTTCAGACTCTCAGTCTGATTTCAGAATGCATAGTCACTGCATCCTCTAATAAGTCAACCACATGTGTCATAATGTAGTCGCTCTTCAGTAAGAATATGTTCCACTTGTAAGATGTGAACTTCATTGTGATAGTGGACTGTAAGTGTTCAAGATGTTATTGGGAATACAATAACTCACCTCAACATGAGACGATATGAAATTAAGGGAAATCAGTCATGCAAAGTGACAGCCTTTAGGACTGAAGCAAATCTTTACCAGCTACACTTTGGACAGGGAGAGGGGATAATATCTAGAATTTACAAAGAATTAAAAAAATAAAATACAAAGAGAAAACTCTGCCCATCAACAAACAGGCTAAAGAAATAAACAGAGAGTTCATCACTAAGGAAGTAACTCAAACGGCCAGTAACTGTTTTTGAAAGTGTTCAACATTCCTAAACATTTGAGAAATGAAAGTTAAAACTACTTACCACCTTACCTTAGAAAGACTGTCATCAAACCTGACAGCAAATTTTGGAGGAGTGGGAGAGAAAGGAGAAAGCCTTTTTCATTGCTGTTTGAATGGCACACTAATATAGCATTATAGAAATTTTGAGAAGGTCCCTAGAATTACCATCTGGCCCAGCTATACCACTCAAGGATATATATGCAGAAGACTCCATATCATACCACACATGAGATACTTTCACATTCGTGTTTCTTTCTGCTCTATTTACAATAGCAAGATAGAAACAGCCTAAATGTTCATCAGCAGATGGGTAGTAATGAAAATATGATGCACATATACAATGGAATTTATTCAGTCATAAAGAAAAATGAAATTTACAAGAAAACGTATAAATCTGGAAAGTAAAATGCAAAGTGAAGTGACCCCAATTCAAAAAGACAAACAAACACATGCATATCTTAGCCTACAGTGTTTACACATGTACATATAAGAGCAGGGTAGCATGAGGGCTGGAGAGATGGTTCAGTGGTTAGGAGCACTGACTGTTCTTCTTCTAGAGGACTCAGGTTCAATTCCCAGCACCCACATGGCAGCTCACAACTGTCTGAAGATCCAGTTGCAGGGGATCTGACACCTTCACACCAATGCACATAAAATAAAGTTAAATAAACCATAAAAAATATTTTAAAAAAAAGAGCAGGGCAGCATGGAGAGAAGCCTAGAAAGGAAACCAAAAGAAGGAACAGTCAGTGGCGAGAAAGGATGAGGAGAGGAAAAAGGACACGAATGTCGTGAAAGAAGACGACACTGGAGGAGACAACATCAAAAGTGGGAAGAACAGGTTAGCTAAAATATGCGGTGACATTGGGAGACAGGAAACCAACTGTCTTCCAAAAGGAAATAAGGTCCAACTCTTACCCCTGGTCTGCCAAAATACTTCATATTCCACCCCTGAAATTCAACTTTCTGCAAGTGAAGAGAACTGGTTGATACTGCACCAGCAGTGTGCTAGGACTCCTATTTCCTACATTCTTGGAAGAGTTCATTATTATCTGCTTCCTTTATAAAACTTGGGCTGAACTGAGATAGACTCTCAGCATACTTTCAATTTGTTTGTATTTGCCTGGTGACTCAGGACGTTGAACACTTTTTCATATGATTATTGACCATTTCTATTCTGTCTTTTTAGAATTGTCTCTTCATTTTTATTAGCCCACTGGTTAAGGAGACTGAATTTGAGGGCACTTAGGGTAGGTTTTTTAGCTCTTGATAGTTTTGAATTTTATTTTCAGATATATATGAAAATCCCTGTTTGTATATATTTGTTCTCCCACTTGACTATTTGTTTCCTTTGCTGTGCAAAAAATTTTAATTTCAGGCAATCATATTTTTCAGTTTTTGGGATCATTTCCCAAGCTTTTGAAGTTCTTTCTGGCAAGCCTTTTCTTACACATATCTTGAAGCATCTCCCCTATGATTTGATATAAAACTATCCTACACAACCCACCTCACAGATTCACTGTTCTCCAACTCTACAGTAGTCCTGAGCATCTGGCAGCCCACAGAGGAGTATACCCTGTCTTCCTGACCATTCGCTTTGTTAGTGTTCTTAGTAAGGACAAAATTACTGACTCAGAATATCTGAAACTCTAGGATCTATAACTTAATTGTCACTTCAGTCTGAGAGAAAACAAAAATTAAGTAGGAAAATGCATTTTTAACTTAACAGCTCTGACTGAAAATTTTATCAAAATTCAGTTGGGATTCTTGTAGGATAATTCAATGTTCTTTGCATTCAATAATACAGTACATTTAAAAAATTGCTTTTAAGTTTAATCTGCTGGAAGACACAAACACTTTTAGCTCACTTAACCAACATTTTCCTCAACTCCACACAAATAAGAAGTCAAGAGAGGAAATGTCTTTCATATACATCATCACAAACAAAATGAAATATATTTATTTTATAAAATATTAATTTAAACTTAACTGGATGGGGATTCTGAAACTTGGCCCAATATTTAATACAGAAATATGACTGAATAAGATATGATGGATGAAAATGATTAAAAACCCCAAATAATTATCAAAGATGCATGCTCATCACTAATTAGCAACGCGACAAATTTATGTGACAAGTTAGAGACGTTAAGCTTTGACTAGTCATGCACAGACTACTAAATCACATAGAATCCTGCACACTCAAATCTAGATGATTGATGCCAGCAAATTATAGGTCTTTCCTGAATATTCTTCAAAGAGTGACATATTTTCAAAACAAGTAGGAGCCAGTCAGCTTTGAAGATGGCAAAAACATATATGTGCTGCTAATTGCTGACATTTATATAAAGCTGACACCAGATACCACTGATCACAGCAATTACTAATAGCAATTTGCATATCCAGAGCACATAATGAAATTTCACTACGTATAATTTTTTTTATTTATTATCAACCCTAAAGTTAATGTGTCCTTTATTAAAAGAAAGTATAGGGTTCCTCAGCATCTTTTATCATATGCCTAGGAAATGATAATATCTGTACCAGGTTCCTGATGGACATCCCAAGAAATGAAAAAATCTGCATCTTAGCAACTAAAACTAAAGTGGGACACAACATAAACATAGTCAATTTTTCAGAAATAACCTAGTCTACTGTTTACTTATAATTTACCAATCCATACCAAACAAAGAGCTACCTAATACTGACAAGGCCTCATTAAAATTACCTTAAGGTTGTTCCCATGTCTTTAAGTTACTTACAAAAATTTATACACAACAAATAGTTTGCGGTCCTGCTGTCCTCTTTGTCTGTAACTCAATACCGCCGCAGGAGTTTTGTTGGAAAACACACTGAGACTCCTGGCAGAGAAATTGACAGAACGGATGTGTGGAGCCAATCAGCTACATCACTGGAAAATATGGATCTAGAAAGAAACAGCCCTTCCCTTACACAGTGAACCTAAGGATGGAGGACACTTTCCTGTGAACCATTATGAGAAAGCAGTCCTAACATATTTAAAGTCCTTCCTAAGGAAACTCTACCAAGCAGAGAGGAACAATGAGATACTGGAGGAGGTAATGTTCTTCAACGATGTAGCCTCTGGTAACTCGCCATGATCCAATAAATAACCCAGCCCATGCTCATGTAAGCAACCAGAATCAAATGCAATGGGTCAAAACAACAAAAGACCAGATATTTGGGTTCAGAGAGAGATTTGCTGGAAGAAAGTGTTTGGCAAGGAGTATAGGGCAATAAAAGAAAATAGTGTAGGATGCCAAAGACAAAGGACACAAACATGTATGAATTCTGAAAAATAAGCAAGTTTTTATGAAACACGGGAGACACTCCTGGGTATATATCCAATGCACCGAGTCCAACACCGTAGGTAACAGTAAACCCATGCATGCTGATGTACTGATAAATGTGTCTGTACTGTTGTACTAGTATCTCATGTGCACTGCTGTACTGGTGTATTTATGTGTAGTGCTGAACTCGTGCATACATGTGCAGTGATTAGGACCAGCACACCCACGTGCACTCCTGAACTACTACACCCATGTGCACTGCTGTAATAGTAATAAATGTTCGCTGCTGTACTAACGTATCCGTGTGCACTGTGACATGAGTACATCTGTGTGCACTTTTGTCATCCATATGCATGGCTGTCATAGTACATCCATGATCACTGCTGTGCTAATACATTCACGTGCACTCTGATATTTGTACGCCTGTGTTCAATGCTATACTAGCACATCTGTGTGCACTTTTGTAACACTGCATCCCTAGGCATTGATGTCAGAGTGCATCCATGCTCTCCAGATGCACTGTAGCACTAATGCATATATGTGTGCTGTACCTCCGTCTACACTGTAATACTAATGCACCTGTCTACACCGTTGTCCTAGCACATCTGTATAAATACACTTCCATAGTAACACACACATGTGCACTGCTGTACTAGTATATGTATGCAAAGTGTTGTACTCCTACATTCATGTACAGTTCATTAGTGTGTGCGTGTGGTACTGTTATAGCACGTCCATGTGCAAGCTGTCTAGGTACATCCCATGTGCACTGCTTTACTATGGCATCCATCTTCATTGCTGTTCTAGTCCCAGAGTCCTTGCATATCCTTTCATGATTCTTACTAGTACATGTGTGTGCTGCTGTAACAGTATATCTATGTGCATTATTGTACCATTACAGTTGTGTCCCTTGCTACAGCAGTATATACTATATATTGCAGTATCGGGATATCTATGTGGCCTGTTGTCCTAGTACATGAGTGTGGGTTGCATTGCTAACACATCCGTGTATATTACTGTATTAGAGCACTCATGTACACTCCTGTACTAGTACATCCATTTGTACAGCGGCATTGCCACATTAGTGCTAGCTGCTGAAGCATTACATCTGTGTGTCCTGCAGCATGAGTATATCCGTATGCACAGCTGCACTAGTGCATCCATATGCTCTACTGCACTAAAACAACCATGTGCACCCCTGTAGTAGTACATCATATGCACTGCTATGCTAATAAATTAGTATGTGATGCTGTACTGGTACATTCATGTGCACCTCTGTGGTAGGTAGTACGTCTTTGTGCATTGTGGCATTAGCACACGTGTGCTGATACCATGTGTGCAATAGTACACCCATTTCTGTACTGCAGCATCCATATGCATCCCTGTAGTATTGCATTTGTATGGTCTATGTGCATTGCTCTACCAAGTTCATCTGTGTGCATTTCTATAGCTGTCACTGCTGTGCAGTGCTGTCCTAGTATATCTGCGTGCACTGCTGTGTCCATATATACATGTGCACCGCCGTACCATTACACTCTTGTGCTTCTGCACTAGTACATCTTGAGCTCTGCTGTACTTTTACACCTATGTGTGCTGCTGTCCTAGTAAACCTGTGTGCCCCCTTTTTAAATATTATATTCTTGTGTTCTGCAGTACTGGTATACCCATGTGGTGCATGCTAGTGCATCCTTGTGCTCTGCTACACTTGTCTCTGCCCAAGAGGCTGAATAAGGGAAGTGTCTCTTTCAAAAATGCTTTCCTAATAAAATGTTTGCAAGTGAAAATGAGGAATAAAAGAATAAATTAGAACAGGATCTCAAAATAGAAAATGTTCACTCTATCCTTGTCCTAATTTGTCCTTCATTTATTCTCTTATCAACCACCATCAAAATGCAATGAATATTCAGCCTCAACATCAACTTAGAATGGAGTCTTGCTTGACTTAACTACATACACTGATTGATAAAATACTTCCCAGCCAAGATTTTTTTTTACCTAGAACTTTCTGCTCTTCATTTTATATTTTCCTATTAATTGGTTTGTTAGAGGGAAAAGATTTGATCTTCCCTCTACCTCCACCTCTCAGCAAGAAGTATCAGCAGTATTATGAACTAAACTGTATCTGGTGCAATCAAATAGGAAATAGATTCCATGGCCTCAGGATCCTCCAGGCTAGTGTTTGCCTTCTTAACAAGGTGCTGCTCATGTGGTTTTGTTTCTACTATCACTCCCTAAATTTGGGGGAGGTCCTCTATGATTTTGTTTAAAACATTGTATATGCCTCTTGCATGGAATTTCCTTTTATATGAATATTAATTATAGTTTTTGCCTTTTTGTAGAGTCCCAAAGTCCTTGCCTGTTCTGTTCATACGTTGTTTTGAGTGATCCAATTCCTCTCTACTGCCTTCTTACCCTGTAATTCTACCTTCAACATGACTCGTTCTGTTGGTCCACTAAAATTGCACCTAACCTTTAGTGGTTTTCATTTCAAATATCATTCAGTTTGTTTTTCTTTGGTTTTTCTATCTCTTTATTAAACTCTTTTTTGCATTGTGGGTTGATCACCATATTTTATCCAGCTGTACACTCTCTCTTAGAAAATATACATCTACTTTGAATCATGGTCATTCTTTAGAATTATGCATCTGGAATTTCATCTAAGTCATTTTTATCTGGAGCAATTAGTAGTTTGGGCTTGGCAATTTTTGTAGGAGACAAATTCTTGATTGCTCTCATTTTTTTCTTTTATTGAAAATTGATTCTTTTCTCATACAATATAACCTGATTACAGTTTCTCCTCCCTTTGCTCCTGCCAGTTCCCCTCTTCTCCCCTCTGTATCCACTCCCTTTCTGTATTTCATCAGAAAAGAGCAGGCTTCTAAGAGATAACAACCAAACATGACAAAATAAAATATAACAATATAAAGCGAAAACTATCATATCAAAGTTGGACATGGTGACCCAACAGGAGGAGAAGATTCCAAAGAGCAGGCACAAGAGTCAGAGACCCTCTCATTCTTGTAGTCATGGGTCCCATGAAAATACTAAACTAATGCTATGGCTTATATGCAGAGGACCTTGTGCTCACATGAGTTGCTTAGTTAACTCAGAAGATCTTGTTCTCCTTGTGTCCTCCATCCCCGCTGGCTCTTACAGTCTTCCCATTTTTTTTTCTGAATTCTGCCCATCAGGGACTAGATTGTCAGTTAATATGTGTTGCTGCTGCTGTTACTTGCTATCATTCTTTCAAGAGATGTGTTATCAGTGTTCAGGAGGGACTAGGTTGTAGCTCAGTGTAGTGATGTTCGCCTCTTTTACACCCATGTTCCAGCAGAAGGCTCTATCGTCAGTCTACCCCTGTGGATTGAGGAATATATGCAGTCACAGTTACTATCCAGTGCTCAAGGTATTCCGATAACAGAATAGCAGATGACTACAAAATAGCTACTTATTAAATACCAGTTAGTTTAGGCAGTAAAAGGACCCTATACTACCTATACTATATGCTACCTATACTGATATGTTAGTATCTGTGGAAAGGAAAAGAAGGAGAGCTGGGCAATCACAGCTGAGACTAGTGATAAGTATACAAGCATTAGAGGAAGCAGAGGAGAGACACATACACAGCAGTGGAAATAACTGGGGCCAAAGGGGAAAATGGGGAGGATATGTGGGGGTTTGGGTTAATTGTGAACTAACAGGAGGTACAGATATCTACCCAGTTACCAAGTCAAGTCAGCCTCTTGGCTTTGGGAAATGCAGCAGTATGAGTAATGGATACAGTGGAAGAGAGAGAGAGAGAGAGAGAGAGAGAGAGAGAGAGAGAGAGAGAGAGAGAGAGAGAGAGAGAGAGAGAGAGAGAGAGAGAGAGAGACTAAAACAGTAAAAGGCAGAAGCAATAGGGAATAGCGTTGTTCTGCTAGAGTCCCCTCCAGTACTGTGGAGGAGGAGCTATAGGGAGTGAAGGACAACAGCAGGGGGGGCAGGAGATGATAGAATCTCGAAAAGATAAAGAATAGCTACAGCAGAGAAGGAAAGCTGAGCGGAGATAGAAAGCATGAGATCGTTGTCTGAATGTCGACTTTGTCTTTGTAGTATTTTGAATGGAAATGTCGCCATAGGCTTAGGTATTGAACACCTACCTGATCTTCAGTTAAGAGTACTGTTTAGGGAGGTGTTGCAGCCAAGGTGGAGGAAGTACATCGCTGGGGTGGGCTTGCGAGTTTGTAGCCTCACCCTCTTTCAGTTCACTTAGTCTTTATCCTTGGGGATGTGGTCTCTCTCTCTCAGCTTCCTGCTGCTGCCACCATGCCTGTCACTTGTTGCTATGTCTCCCTCTATAATAGAGGGGACTCATCCCTTGGAAACCACAAGCCAAAATAAACTCTTTCTTCTGTAAGTTGGCTTTAGTCATGGCATTTTTTTTTTCACAGAAACATAAATCTCCACTAACTCTTCCCCTGATCTCGGCTCAGGCTATATTTCACACTGATTTTCATTCTTCCCTTGCAGACTCCCAGTTCATCTTGTGTGGATTTAACTCTGCTCTATGGACCGTGAGTAGCAGAGGCAAACTCCACCCAGCCTGAGTTTCTGTGTTTCCACCTGGTCAGGAGCAGCTGGAGACTGTGTGGTGTGACATCAGGTCTTCATGTCTGTGCCTTTTCCGAGGTGATTATTAATGGTGATCTTTGCGGTTGTCACTGGGAACCCTGTCTATGTGTCCTGCTGGAATTGCTTTTGTAGATTTTCCTATAGGGGTATTTCAGCCCAATTTGCCTGGGGTAAAAATTCCACTATAGCAGCGGCAGGTGCCTTTATTACAATCACAGCAGCCAGTCCAGTCTCATAACAGAGAAAGTTTATGGGTCCAGTAGTAAAAAGGGTCTGTTGAGGTTCTGATCAAGTTTCCAGGACTGGAGAAGAGGCTGAAGGAGTGGTAAAGCAGCCTTGTTCTCTTTATTTCCAAACAGCAATCATCCACTCCTTTCAACATGACACCTAGTCTTCCGTTACACCCAGAATCCTTTTAACGTGCTTTTAAATTTGCCTTTCTTGCCATGTAATCCTCATAACCTCCTCATCCCACCCTGCAATCACATCATGAAAGTATCTAATACCAAGATACAACATTTCCATCAATTCAATTTAAAAACTACTACTTTGTGTTTTTATCTGTGTGAAAAGTATCATATAGCCCTTAAACAACGTACCTTTAATGCATTTGGAAGAACTAGGTGAATATAAGAAGAGAGAGAGAAACTTTCTCATCATGCTATATGACCTGATTTCTGCTTCTTCTCTCTCAAGAGGAAAATATATACCTAGAGGATACATAAGACCCTGTCTACTGAAGGGAAACATCTTCTAGAGATCCTAGAAAATATAAAATTCACAACCATAAGAAAGATTGGTCATGTATAAGCCACAAGATAATAGAAGAGATTGATGCTTGCAGTCAGAAGAATTGAAAAGGCAGTGCTAAGATTTAAAGGAGAATCCAGGGAAAAATTAGAACTGCCTTTTGCAAATGGATCCATGGACTCATGCTACCCAATATGAAAACTCAAAACCATGAATCTCAAAATTCCCATAGTACAAGGTGTATCACCATCACAAAATGCAATTTTGCCCAAAAAAATCTATTTTATCTGCCACTCTCCTAACAACTTATAAAACATTTGAGTTGCAGACGGACATTTTTCTGGAAACTGAAAGTAACTTTATAATTCTGGGTTAGTTCTTGGAAGGGGTAGAAATAAAACTCTTTTCCTGTAGAAAATATATGTGTCCTGTCCATGTCCCCGTGAGACCTTGTACTATTCAGAACATCGCTGCCTTGCATCTTCGCCAAGGAGATTTGTGAAGGGGGGGTCGTCCTTGAAAAGGAAATCCGTCACTGTTATTCAGTCACTGACAAAAGGAGAGAAATGAGAGGAAAATCAGAAGTTCTGGCTCTGAAGTGACACTCGTAAACTTAAGTTATTGTTGATGTTCGTGTTTTTCCTGTACTGATTAAAAACACAGAGTTGGTGAAACACAAGTCATGTAAGTAAGTGTGGCTATTTTCTATCTCTATGTCCTAGATGTTCTGATACAACCTTGTCATCATTACCATGTGATCTAAAAGTACTGGAAAAACAGAACTTCATACTTTTCCCAAAAAGGAAGACTGGCAAATGAGCCCTCCAAATAGACCAGAGGTTCTCAACCTGTGGGTCACAGCCCCTTTGACAAACTTTATCTCCAAAAATATTTACATTATCATTCATAACAGTAGCAAAATTACGGTTATGAAGTAACAATGAAAACAACGTTATGGTTGGGGTCATCACAGCATGAGGAGCTGTATTAAAGGGCCACAGCTTTAGTAAGATGGTGTTTTGGTGTTTTGCTAAATGGTGATGCCAAACCACCTTTGTAAGTATTTATCCGTACAGTCATATATTTGTCCTGCTGTCAACCTTTATCAGAGAAGCTTCCTTTGTAGTGGGCAGGTGTTAACGCAGAGACATAACTGTCTGGAGTGTTGAAAAAAGGCAGCAACATGTTGAGCTGAACATGAACAGCCCTAAATGGAACATCTATACAAGCTCCCACCCTTAAGGTTCAGAAAACACCATGGAAGGGCTGGAGAGATGGCTCAGTGGTTAAGAGCACTGGCTGCTCTTCCAGATCCTGAGTTCAATTCCCAGCAACCACATAGTGGCTCACAACCATCTGTAATTAGATCTGGCGCCCTCTTCTGGCATGCGAGCACACATGGAGGCAGAATGTGTGTGAATAAATATTTAATTAAAATTAATAATTTAAATAAAATTTTAAAAAACTTAAAAAAAAAGAAAACACCATGGAAGAGGAAGCACTGAGGAGCTGGAGGATGGTGAGGAGTGTTCTGAAATGTCGTCTTCTGGATTGGCATGGCCTCTGCATGCATGAACTTACACGGGCTGTTACCTGCACAGCATCATGCCTATCACAATTCCAACAGGGACAACTGAAAAGCTATTAGCAGTTTATGGCTGCTGGGATAAAGAGAGTCATTTTTTTTTAAATTTTTATTTTTTTTTAAGATTTATTTATTTATTAAGTATACAACATTCTGCCTCCATGTATGCCCACACACCAGAAGAGGGCACCAGATTTCATTACAGATGGTTATGAGCCACCATGTGGTTGCTGGGAATTGAACTCAGGACCTCTGGAAGAGCAGCCAGTGCTCTTAACCTCTGAGCCATCTCTCCAGCCCAAGAGAGTCATTTTTCTTCAGGGATGTGACTGCTAGTCGGTTGCCTATGTTCCAGTGGGTGGCCTCACACCTGTGTGTATATTGGCAGCACTAAATGAACATGATAGGATAGACATATACATATACGTCATATCTATATATGTCATAGACATAGACATAGGTATCATATATAGACATCATATGTAGGCATTAAATACACATATAAACATCATACACATAGACATCATATACATAGACATAGATATCATATACATAGGCATCATACACAAATGAGAAAGACAGATAGGCAGAGGAGATACATAAAGTTTAAAGGGGGATATGTTTTTCGGGATTCTGGGGAGCATTGTTGGAGATAAGAAGGTAAAGAGAATGTGAACAAAATTCTTCATATACATGTATGAAGTTCTCAATAAATAAAAAATATTATATAATAAAGACTAAACAAATATTGACTAAATGAAAGAATAAATAATTTTGGAATAAGGAAGTCTTGGATGGGAGAAATGTCTTCTTAAAATACCTTTCTACAGAAATCAAATTAACATTCAAGAAAACTTTGATAGTAAGATATACAGTCTGAAGGAGGTCATAAGAAAAGCATATGCAAAAAAATAATGAGACTAAACAAAAAATAAAACAAAAATAAAAATTCACATATGATGTAAGAAAGCCAATAAGACAGTAAGAGTTTAAGACCTTTTAGGCCAAACTTGTGAAGATTTCCCTCATGGCATAACACTTTCTCTCTTGCTCCAAAGGTTACAAGTTCTCCTGAGAAAACTGGGAGCATGGGGGTGGAGGGAGAAAGAAGGGCAGAAGGGGAGGAGAGAGGAGAACATGAAGGAACAGGATGGTCGAGATGGGTAAAGGACAGAGAAGACGAGCCCATTATGGGGCTAGCAAGAAACTTGGTACTAGGAAAATTCCCAGGACAACTTTGTTTCTCAGTGGCCTAGATCTTAAGCCACAGTATAAGATCTGTTTGTGTTAGGCTGTTTCTCCAATGAAAAGTTACCATGCTTAGAGAATTCTTCCGAGATGAGCTGTGCCATTTTAAGTTGTTGCTTTAGGAGAACTGAAGAACTCGATGTAGCACCTGGCCCAGTCTTCAGGGGAAACACCCTACCTAGCTCAGATGCTCAGGTGGGAGGTCCTCTCGCCTTCCTAGAGTCTGTACACAGATCTTAGAAGGCTTGGAAGGAAAACCAGACTCACACTCTCAATTGTCATGTTCATTCTCTGACTTTAATGTGATTGCTACCTCCTAGCTGGTCTGACTGATCATCAAAGGGCTCTATTCACCAAATCAGCCCTGCTGAATGAGGCAGTGTCCTTTTTTTATTTAGATTCAATTTTTCCCTTGAACTCTAACCAGATGGTTCTTGTCCTCTGTGCTCCAAATTCTTTTGATTTTTTTTTTCTTTGTTGATGACTCCATGGCTTATAATAGGTTTTGGTTTTGCCCAGTCACTGGGAATGCTTTAGTGAAACGTGTCACTATTAGGATAGGAATACAGATGAAGTCACATGCTGACTGTACTTTCAGGAGAAGAGGCTTAAACCTTCTTGGATTGTGGGTTAGCCTGTAGAAAAATGATCTGCCGCAAGTCAAACAGTGAGGGGAAGAATAATAAGAATCTCATTCACACAATTGAAGTAAAACATAGCTCTTTGAACAATGAAGGGAAGATTTCTTCTGGATCCCAGAATCTAAACAATACTTATATGTATAACTCAGCTATTATTTGCATTAAATGGACTTATTGGGAAAAGTCATTATTTTTGTTATTTTCTGCAGGGAAAATATTTTCCAGTTTATCAAATAACTATGGGCTTTTGAATTACAATCTGTTTTTATGGCCAAGCTGTCTGTGTAGCTGATTCTCTGCGGTTGTACATAAAGTGTTTTTACATTAAAATGAGTTACTGTATAGAGTACTGCATTATGCCATAATAAGGATGTTAATGCTTTATACTTAAAAAAAGAAACAAAGAAAAAAAGGTGGGCAGTCCCTGAGGAATTACACTTAGGATTTTCTGGCCTTGACAACTGTTCAAGTAGCTACACTTGCACACGCAGGTACAAACCTACACCTACACACAGAGAAAAAAGGGTTTAAATGCAAAGAATTTGTGGACAAAAATTAAAACTTCTGTTCTTCATGTTAAAATGTTTTAGAAAGAGAAATAATTATGAAAGTGGTCATATGAAGCATAATAATAAATATAATAAATTCCCCCCAAAAAAACATAAACTAATATGGTCACATTCTTTACATACAAAACATAAAGCTAGAAATTAAGACATTGGAAAAATAGATGTTTCTATGAAAAAATTAAAGCTAAAAAAAAAGCCAATATCAGTTGCTTCAGAAAATAAGGACATTTGGGCTGGAGAAATGGCTCTGCAACTAAAAGCACTCACTTGTTGCTCTTTCAGTGGAGTAGGGCCTGGTTCTTAGCACCTACATGAGGTAGCTCAGAGCCAACTTCATCTCCAGAGGATCTGATTTATTCTCACCTCCAAAGACAATACCTTCAAGCACATGGTATCCATACGATCAAGCAGGCATACACATACAATATAAAAAGAAATTAACTCACTATTTTCTCTAAAAAGCTAAGATATATGTTGGGGTTGATGGTGCATGACTGTGATCACTCCAGTCAGAAAGCAGAGGTAGGAGGAACAATTGCAGGTCATCGTCAGCTACATAAAGAGCTCATGGGCTATCTAAGCTGCATTAGTTCCTGACTCAAAACAATAAATAAAAAAAGCCAACCAGTAACAAAAATAGCAACATGAAAGTACATTATAAAACATATTATGAAATAACATGTAATTTTAAATGTTTTGATTTCACTATAAAAACAAAATAACTTCAAGAAATTCAAATAATTTTTAAGAAATTAAATAATAAATGTTGAAGTGTGTAAAATGATAAAGAAATAAATTTAAAACCAAGAAATAGTGTTAATATATAGATTCAGCTTTCAATAAACAATAAGTAATACATACATATATATGTATATATATATATGTCTCCTTGGATTGTTCAAAAGAAAAAAATGAACAGTATGAGAATGAGAACTCAACCAATGCAGAAAATGTAGAGACACTGAAGAAAATAACATAAGCTCCTGTAAGATGTTTGAAATGTCTGTTAGATTAGTTCTGTGACAAAATAACATTTCCAGATCACAAAAGTCAGCATCAATGCTTAATATAAAATGCAAGAAGCATCCCTGCTATAATCATAAAAAGTTTGAAAATATAATTCTCCCTTAATATCTAACAGCAATGAAAATACTGATAAATACAACTGCATAATAAGTAAAAATATAATAAAATTATT
Source organism: Dicrostonyx torquatus (assembly GCA_028555095.1). Lineage (NCBI taxonomy): Eukaryota > Metazoa > Chordata > Mammalia > Rodentia > Cricetidae > Dicrostonyx > Dicrostonyx torquatus. Next base: position 3,906,330 of record JAQHUG010000132.1, read on the forward strand.
GAAAACAAAACCACTAACTCTTCTTTCTTTATGAAGAATAAAGATTCTAGAAGAAGAAACAAGATTTCAGAAAACTAACGTGAAAGCTCACTTGATGGCCTGATGAAACACACAGTCTTTATAGGTAATAAAATATAGCAACATTTCTACATATCACAGACAAGGAGCCACAATGGATGACAAGAAAACGTTTTGCTCAAAACAGAAAAAAGTACACTTTTAAATATGTGTGAGTTATGATAAGAACAGTTATCACAGATGACACGGAGCTTCAAAGGAAACAAAGAATGGCTGGAGAAACAAAATTTGGGAGGTTTTGTTTCTGCGATGACATTCCTTTCAAATCAGAAGTTATGAGCAGTCATACGAACCAAAAGATGAAACTCTTTTAGAAATCAAATGTTATGAATACCTAGGAGATAATGTGGTTTGGGTAAGGTCTCTAGGGTACGGGGCAACAGCGAAAAGTAATTAGGCCATTGAGGTTATGCCCTACGCAGGAATTGAAGCAGTTCCTCTCTGCCTCCCTGTACTGTAATGTGAGCTCTCCGTCCTGTATAGCCTGCACACTATGATGCCATCCACCATGAAGTTATGTGACCCAGGAGCCCCCTCATGCTGGTGGACTGCCAGCATTCAAAACTGTGAGCTCAATACGGCCCTCTTCTTTGCAATTTAACCAGTCTCTGGCATCCAGAAGAGGGGTTGGGTTGTGCTAACTCATCTAACTATAAGTTGAGCTTGTCAATGCACCCTCCACATGCCCTGCCACATTAGACATGTTACTAATAGATACCCATTGTTCTATATTCTGTGATGAGTTGTGGTCATGGATATAACCCGATTCAGGTCATCTGATTGTGGGCAAACCAAAATTAAAGGAATTTATTTAACCTGATCTCCATCAGTAAGTTAATCAGGATAATTGGAACAAGTATCCAGATAAACACGTTCATTTGTCTCTACACATAAAAGCAATCTACCACACTGGCATGTAGATAACTGCCTTAATCCTTCAGGACACAATGTTAGCGTGAATTGGATAAAAATAAAATCTGCAGTATGGGATTGTCATTGTAGTAAATCACATGAGGAGAGTCCATGGAAAGTTCCGGAGCCTCTTTTCTACTTGCCTGGTGCTGTTTCCACATGAATATCAAAAACAACTAGGATAGGTTGTGGTGATTTACTTGCTCAGCCCCACCAGCCAGCACTGCCTTTGCAAATGTACACACGGAAAATCAAGCCTCTTCTGCCCTAGTCTTGTAGACGAGTATAGAAGAAGATTTTGTGAAGCTAAAAAATCATCAGCTTTTATTGAGTGCTGAGATTTTCAGCCTCTCAGGTATTAGCAGCGGGATTTGTGTAGATATAAAGTAATAGAAACTAGAACATTTCTTTATGTCATCAGAAAAGTTATACATATCTCACTCTCCGGATCACCTGTTCGGTTTTATTCTCTTCTGCTTCTTTTTAATCTCTTAATTAGTGACCTTTTCATAGCCTTCTTATTTTCAGCACTTAATAATTAAAGTGTTGAAGCATGGGGAAAGGGAGGTCACACTTTCAGGCACGATGCTACAAGAGGTGACCTGTACTAACAGCGCCTTTCTATGTTATACTAGGTCATGTTATCTTAGATGACAATGGGGTTTTAGGTTCAAAAGCATAGATTGATTGTTTACCGACATAACACAAAACTATTCAGGCATAGAAGACAGCACAATCAGAAGATGTGGGAAGAATGCTGTGTGGTGGATGCTTGTGAAGGAGGCCGGTTAGGTGTGCTCACACTGGTAGTTTTTGTGGAAGGCAGAAGAAGATGAATGTTTAAGTGATCTCATAAGATCACTAATCCCATAAGAACCTGTGAGTGAGGATGGTCCTAAAGTATCATCAAATGTTGAAAAGAAGCAGCCTCTGTATGCTTACATTGACCAGGCTTTGGTGTTTCCAAGACAACACTCCTCAGCCAAGAGCAAGTTCATAAGTCATCCAAGAGTTGCGGCAATTAGGGAATAGATGTTTTAGCCCTAAGGAGAGGAGACTCTGGACAGCATATGATGAACCAGCCTGACTCCATCTTTTGCTTGAATGCCATCTTATAGTAAAGACTAGATTCATTCCTATTTATGATTACATCTGTTTCTCGAGGATTGGGCTCTGCCTCACCTGTAACCTTAACTACCAGTGGTTCTGTACTGCCTGTTCTAGTAAATGGCAACCATGTCTTTGTTTCAAAAGGTTATTATGGTCCCTGTTGTTATGACTACCTTATGACAACCTTGCAATTAGGTCTTTGCTTCAAAAAGTTGTAATGACCATCATGCAACTCTACCTTTGTCTCAAAAGGCTGTTCTGACCAACTTAGTATGCTCTGCTTCTATAGTCCTGTCTATTTTGCCCACCAAACTCCCTATTTAGAAATGCCCTCCCCTGGAGCTTTAAAAACCTTGCCTTCCTCATGTGCAATGCTGGCCTCTTGCACCCTGCCTTAGAGGTAGGCAGCCAGTGTACATGGGAAAAAGAAAAAAGAAAAAGAAAGAAAAAAGCTTGCTTTAGTTAATCACTTGTTTTAATTAATTTGATCATGATGATTTTGGTCTGTGGCCTTTCTCCTCTCATCTTTGGAGTTAACACAGTTACTAATCTACCACTTCAGGGAACTAAACACCAGCAGTCTTTTCAGACCCAAAACATCTCTTCAAGAACCAGGCCACAGAACTTACTGAGCTAGGGAAAAAAAAAAGAGTTATATAATAGCTTGACTTTTTATTTTAAAAAAATAAAGTAACATTTGGAAAACTACATTTTTCTGTCTTCATCTATAATATCAGAGTTTTGACAAGAGAATTACCTAATATCTTTCCTGTTTTGACAAATCTAATTTTCACACAAGCAAGAGGAACAGATTTCACATGTAGTCATGCTTCATAAAACGTTTGGCTTCATTGAGATTTTAGATTTTCAGTACCCCATTATTTTCCAGTTAAATTAGGTCTCAAAACCCCAAAGTTTGCCGCAAATCCCTTTGACAGCATTAGTACAGGAACATTTTAACAAAGTCTAGGAGTAATATTCAAGTATGGAAAGAGGAAGAAAGAAGTTGATTGATCACAGAATTCCAGAGCTGAGCTTAGGGTCCCAGGCTGCTGAACCAAGCCAGGAAATCAAAAGGGGTCCTTTAATTGTAACTAACTCCATCATCATCAGTTTTTCCAAAGGAATAAAATTGCTAATGAACCCATAATGAATCTCATTATCCCTGCAAAACTTACTGTGGCACTAGAAGCAAGCAGAATAACGACACTGCCTCCTTTATTGTCTTCCTCTGGCCTCCTTTGGAAAGGTCATTAGCCACATCTGGGGTCTCCATTGCTCTGAATAGACAACTGACACACATGAAAAGGTCATCTGCCCTTCTTTCCAAACATATGAAAGGCAGCCATCTTTATTTGGACACTTTCATGCAATTGCCCAAGAAAGGTGCAAAAGAAAACCGAAATGACTACATTGGATTCCCTGTCTCACTCTATTAGAACTTGTGTAGCATCTGTGTTCCTTAGAGGGACAAAATGGAAAGGGCTAAAAATAGAGAAAATTGATCTTTTCCTGGCACTGAGTGTCATGGAGAAGAGCTTTTTGCAAAAGAGCAGCTTTATTTCATCCAGTTAAGTATTCCGCATCATGTGGGCAACACAGCATTGTCTCGATGTGATCCATCCCTAGTTCTGCCTTTGGTCAATAGCAACTTCAATAGTAATGCTCCGTGCAGAAAGGGGAAAGACAGGGGGAGGGAGAGGCTGGAAATGCTGCTGAGATGTAAAATGGCTCCTCTCTTTGTCTCAAGCAGGAAGCTAGCTTAAACTGACCTAACATTAAACTGTCTCTAAACATGAACGCAAAACATGGGTCACTGATTTCAATACACCTTACGCATTGTTCACACTTACAAACCCTCTTTGTGCTGTCTACAATAGTGTGACACACTGACACGGCTCCTGCCCATACGGTTTCGTGCCTATGAGAATGGCTCTGTATATTTGTGTACAAGCACACCTCACTATCGGAACCCCTCTGGAATCTGTAATGCTGTGCTTGCTCATTTTTTGTAGTAGGAAGGGAATGTGGTGTGTTCAGCCACAGACATCTGTTTGGAGGCAGAGGTGGGCAGATTTCTGAGTTTGAGGTCAGCCTGGTCTACATAGTGAGTTCCATGACATCCAGGAGAAAACCAGTCAAGCTTGTATTGTCAGAAATATGATTAGATTACCACAACAATTAGGAAGATTAAATTGGTAGCATATGTAGAGAAGTCTGAAATAGGAAAAAAACTGAAAAGGGAAAGGAAATATCTACAAGTTAACTACCATAGTAGTCAAAATATTGCCAATTAAATGCAATATAAAAAGTCCGGAGGGAGACTTGATATTCCACAACACCTAATTTCATAGGATTGACAACATTTGAAAAATTTTTTGACACATGCACAAAAAGAAAATTTCTATCTTAAAACTGCTAATGTAGAAATAAACAGTAAAAAACTATTGTATAGATCATGCCATATAGAC
>JAQHUG010000132.1:3911925-3923953 GCA_028555095.1 Dicrostonyx torquatus
GAAAAACTGTTGCTCTCTATGTGTGTGACGATCATAAACAGAACAAAAAGGAAGTTAGCACACAAAATACATAAAACAATGAGCGATAGATGGTGCTGCAATATTAAACAGTGGGGGCAGCTGGGCCTGATGGCTCACAGCTGGAAGCCCAGCTAGAGAGACAAAGGCAGAAAGATCACAAGTTCAAAGTAGACAAATGTGAGAGGAAGGGCTGGCTGCTTGTGTGATGTGTAGCTAAATGCTTGCCTCATCGGTATAAATTCCCTCCCTGACTTAGCTTCCCCAGAACAGAGCAGGTGCCTGATACAGTAAGGAGGGAAAGAGATTCCAGAAGGAGAGATTTGAGAATGACAAAAGTCAGTTCTTAGACAAACTGGGGAGAGGGGATGAATCACCATTCAGAAGGCTCAACACCAGGACTGCAGCTGAAGCAGCATGAGATTAGTAGGAAGTTGGAGGAAATGGAGCCACCGGGGGAGAGGAGCCGGAAGGAAGCTGAGCAGCTCTGGAGGAGGCTTTACAGTCGGTGGCTATTTCCAGCAGTTTCTACACTGTGCCCAGAAGCTGAAGAATACTAAACTAGAAACAGGATTTTCTGACTTAAAAATTTATCAGTATCTTTTTGCTACCATGTTTTTCTTATATGTAGCATCTACCTGTGTGTGTATGTGTGTGTGTGTGTGTGTGTGTACGCATGGGCGCGTGCGCGTGTGTACATATGTGTTTGCAGGTCAAACTTAGAAAAGAGATCACAAGGCGGGACAGAGAAATCATAAGGGGAGATAGGAAGGTAATGGAATACCCATGATAAGGCGGATAGGGGAGGTAATGGGATTCCCATGATAGGGAAACAAAATGGTGTTCTAACTGGGGATGAAAGGGAATGAACTAGATGTGGGGAAGGAGAGTGAGTGAGAACAAAATACATGGCACGCACATGCATGAAGACAGGAAGAAACGTTCTTTTGTGTGCTAGCCTAAAAAAGTTCATTTACAGTTTTACCTTCCAGCCCAGAGCTTAGCAAACTCTGGAGAGCTGAGAAGCGAGTATGTCATCCAACAACCTAGATTTAAAAAGCAGACGGGGACCCCACTTCAGAGAGATTTGAGACGGAGCAGGCGGCAATCAGGGGTGGATGGGAAAGGCTGGCTGAGGGAAAGGAGAAGTCCAGAAGAGCTCTCCGCTTTGGGGGCTCAAACAACATGGAGGTGTTTAACTAAGGGAGAGAAGGGAGCAAGTTTGAGAGGGAATAGAGTTCAGGCTGAGCTTGTGTGTTTGGGAGGATACCAAAGACCCTTGGGCAGCTGGTGTGCACGGGTGAGCTAGAGGTAAAAGTGCAGCTCTGAGCTGGACCTGCACATTTAGAAACAGCGCGGGCCAAAGGGAGAGCAGCTAGAGAGGAGTTCTCACACTCACAAAGGGAAGCAGCCTTCCAAGAGCCACGTCCCTGCTGCACACAGCCAACAGGCAGGTTCTAAGCAGCCTGTGTCTGTCTGTGCTATCCTTCCCCCAACTCCTGGCCCTGGTTAAGCACTGCCCAGAGAAGTAGGAGAGCTGCCTTTTGGCTTTTCTTTACGGTTTTACCACATAGAAGTCTGTGTCTGCAGCGTGTATGCTCACCTGTTTCTGACATCAGCGTTAGACTATCCACACAGAATGAGGTGTACCACCCGCTCCTTTGCCATTCTCTCAACTAGTTCAGGAGATATTAGAGTTATTCCTCTTGAAATGCCGGCTAGAAGGTACAGGTGAAAAGTCTTAATAGATAGCTGGAGTTTTCTTAATTAGACAGCTTTTCAACATTTACTAATAGTTGCAGAAATATTCAAATTGATTCTCAATTAAGTAATGATTAAACACAATTCTTTTAAAAATTATATATGTGTGTGTGTGTGTGTGTGTTCTTTCTGAAGAGAATTAGCAGGGGACAAATTTGAACTACTTTAAATTGTTGTTACAATTATTAAATTTGCATTTTTAGACTAGGTATTAAATTACCCCAAAAAGGTCGTTGGGTCAACAACAAACAACAAACAAGACAAGATTTAATTTTTGTTATGTACCAGACTGTACATGTGCCTCCCTGGATTTCTTTAGCCAAGGTTTTCTAGTGTTCCCAGTCACTACTGAGACGGCTGTGGCTTAGGGCCGACTATGGCTCAGAGGCAGAACCATTTGCTCAGCATGCACAAGATTGTGGGTTTTATCTCAAGCATGGTGGGGGAATCTTCTTATACTGGGGCTCATCAGCATCATGGGCTCTGTCTCCTGACTGCTGCCAAGCCATGTTTCTAGAAAAACCACACAAGACAGAAAACATCCATATAGCAAACCCTAACCAACAAAACAGGAGAAGTTGACGCTTTTCTTCTGCTCCCCTTTTCTCCCTTACCTGAGACCGTTTGGGAGGTCTACAGCCTCTGGGCAAGTGTTTCATAGAACTGAGCGATTCCCTGCACCTGTTTAACACAGCATAGTAGCATTTTCCAAGGTTTTTCGCTGTGGTTTGTTTTGTTGGGTTTTTTTTTTCCTTTGTTGTTTTGTTTGCTTGCTTGCTTGGAATGGCAGGGCCGGAATGATGTGGAACACAAGATCTTCAGCCTCCCAGAGGCTGGGAAGACAGACATTCACCACCACAATCAGCACTCCTCACGGTATTTTCTACCCCTCCCTCCAGTCCTGACCCTGTGGTTGCAAACAATTGTTAACCCTGAAGCTTGTGCCTCAGCCATGGTCTTAGCTTCTATTGCTACGAGGAAAGGGTCCACTGTGAAAGGAAGTCAAGGCTGGAACCTGGAGGCAGGAACTGAAGCAGAAGCCCTAAAGGTGTGCTGCTCAGTGGCCCCCCATGGCTTACCTGGTCTGCTTTCTATAGTCCAGAGTAGGCTGAGCCCCCACACATCCATCAGTAGCCAAGAAAATCTCATATAGACTTTCCTCCAGGCAATTTGATGGGGCTGTTTTCTCAACCGAGTTTCTTCTCCAGAGAGCTCTAGCTTGTGTCAAGTTGACAAAAACAACCAGCCAGCATAGGCACTGATTTATGAGGAGCCTAGGCTTGGTAGATAACCAAGTATTATTACACATTTCAGGTTACTATGTTATTTCTCATATCGGCTGTGGGCAGCTGGCTCACCTCATATGTTCACCATTACAATTACTGTCTCTCACAGACATTTAATGCATTGCTTCTCTCTGCTCACTCTTACCTATTCAAACTCAATCATTTCTCTCAATCTTTCCTTCTCTCACTTTCTCTTCCCTTCCCTGCCCCTGAAAAAAAAAAAAAAGCATTTTCAGTTGGGAAGTACATCTATGTAAATTTAAGGAAATAAGCATGAATTTTAACACAGCAAAAAATAAACATTGCTAGTACTCTAGAAGTTCCAGCATCCCCGTTCTGACGATGTACCACGCCTGCCCCAGGAGGGAGATGTATTTTGTCAGTTAGCTTGCAAAGTTTATCAGTGTGCTTCATCAACGGAACAGATGGCTTGGAACTGTCCCTCCCTGACATTATGCAGAGGTCCTTTGTCACTTACCCTTAACCCCAAAGTAAGACCAGCAGCTTTACACAGCTCAGATCCAAAAGATTCACCAAACATTCCATCTCTTTACCTCAAGAAATAGAAGACCGTCAAGCACCAAAAGAAAACGAAATCAAAATTGCTTCTCACAACACAGAGTGCCTTAGATTTGAGTGTCTTCCTGGGAACACACACTAATAGAGACGAGTTGGAACAACAGGTAACTGTCCAAATAGCAGACTGAAGATGGACGGTCCTGCACGGATCTGCAATTAACCGACTATGCTTCATAGAAAGCACTTACTTTTTCTCTTTATCAGCAAAATAGTTACAGCACCATCAAGAAGCCAGAGCTCTAAAGTAGACTGACAGGTATTGATTTGCCTTCCTGAGGAACACAGGCTTCAGTGAATCAGAATTATTGGAAACTGCTCTTTAAATACTCAAAGTTCTAGAAATAAACTGAGATTCTGGCTGGCTTTTTCTTTCTAAGCCTTGGTGGTTCACAAGTATCCGCCAGGTTCGAAACAATCAAAACAAGCAGAGTAAAGGCCCCTCCATCTCCCCTTTCCTATGCTTGTCAAAAGAAGTCTGTGTGTGAGTGTGTGTGTGAGAGAGAGTGTATATGTTTGAGTGTGTGAGAGTATGTGTGTAAGTATGTGTGTTTGCATGTGTATGAGCGTGTGGGTGTGAAGGAGTGGATGTGAATGTGTCAGAGTGTATGAGAGAGAGTATGTGTGTAAGTGTATGTGGAGTGTGTGTGTATGTGTGTGTGTGTGTGCACGTGGTGACCAACAGTGGCCTGAAATACCCAAACCATGTGAGAAGCATGAATGTTGATGGGTTTTTCACTTCATGAATGTATTATATGTTAACCACTTGTTCTAAGCAAGGACATAAGCTCCACTAACAACCCGTCTCTCTCGCTGTCATTCTGTTCTGCTGTGGAACTCTGTTCTAGAAATTTGGGCTCATGTTTTAGGGTAACAGGAAGCAAAGTCACTGGCCTCTGCTTGTCATCCTGGTTACACCTTTGCTCCATTTTACCTCCTGCAGGAGTGCCCCACATCCCTGGCCCTGTGTACCTCATGGCTCCAGCTCTCTTCCAAGCTCCTTTCAAATATGACTTCCCTGGGGAAGCCTCGCGAGAACACAACTATCCAGCATTGTTGCTGGCATTCACTTTGGAAACACTCACCTGTGCCTTTATTTCCCAATGGTCTGCAGTGAGGGCTTTCTCTCCCCTGGTGACATTCCTACCATGTGGCAATTGTAAGTGACCAACGAACTTTTTATTTTCATCTTTGCTATGCTGCCTTCATCTTCTGATGTCAAGACTTAAGACTCTTATGACATTCTATGAAGAGACTAAGAACTTTCCAGTAAACGGTTGTAATTCTGTGCTCTTAGAGCAGCATCCAAAGCTCTGCCAGCTGTGTCAGGGCACGGGACAAGACTGGGCTGTGTCCTGACAGTACAGTGCCCTCTGCCGGTGATGTCTGCAGTGACCACTTCTGCGGTGCCTATGGGGCAAGGAACCCCTTTGTGTAAAAACCAGAGATTCCAGTTCTTCAACCTAGCTGGGCATCAAATAACCACACAGTCATAACTCCTTCAGGAAGGTCAGATGTGAGGAATATTAACTTTCATTTCACAGCCCGTGAAAGATGTGGGATGCCAGGAAGTACCCTGGTATGTCAGTGTTTTGGAGAGGTTTTTTTTTTAATATGGAGCACTGAGATACTTGAAATTGTGTCATTTTCATTAGTTTCATAACTTAAGGTTGCTTGCCACTAATTTTCATAAACACCTATGACTATAGCAGAAATATATAGAACATTAATTCCTCCAGGGTTTCGTGATCCCACAATAAAGCAAAGAGCTTCAAGTAAGTTCTGTCACCAATCTTCCGTTTCACAAAATTGTAAAACAGACTCATGTTTACTGACATGAAAATAGATCAATAATGTACTGTGTTAAAAGTGTGTAGATAGACACACACATAGAGGTAAATAGATCAATGATGCACTGTGTTAAAATGACATGGCACCAGGTACATGTGTGCCTATATGTGTATCGGTAGATTGTTATACACACATACAGGTAGTATGTTTCTAATGTCATATATAACATATTTTATATGCATGTATCTGCAGGACAGGAAGTCAGGTCCATCCTAGCTTCAAGGGCTAACATGTGGCCCCCACAGACACAAAATGAGATGCCTTGCAAATATGGAGAACTGTGAATGAAAACTTCTGAAAAGAAGCTGTGTCTGTAGAGACTGATGAGAATCTCAGTACTGCAGAGAGACTGGAATGTCATAGGCTAATCACCTGATCTTGGGCTACTTCTTACCCTCCGGAGCAGCCATTCCTTGATCACCACCGTGTTGTGACCAGTAGATAGAAATCTTTTAGAACCTACTGACTTAACAGACACCACCAACAGCTTCCACCAACCCTAAAGTTAAGAAGGCATAGGTCCATAGAAAGGCTCCCCTACCTTTCAGATGGAGTCACCAATGTATTTTAAACTTGCCTTCACTCACTCTGCTCTGTAGAATTATAAAAACTTCCTGAAACTGCTTCCATTGGAACACTGAATTTGGGGTAACCTAAATCTGTGTTCCTGGGCCATGCTCACTCGGTGGCTCCAGAAGAAACTCTGTTATTCTGTTATTTTTTTCCAACAGGAATAATCAAAATGCTAATGATTTTTATGAGTGGATAGTCAGTTTTTAAGCTACTTCTAATTCAATTTTTGTATCATTTATCTGGTTTCTAATTTTTCCGAAATAACCACGAACTACATGGGTAATGAAAAAATGAAGAGCGAAAATTTCATAGATAGCGTTGCCAAGGGAAACAGAAGTAGATAAGGCCTAAATTCAAAATTAAAACTACTCCGCCTTGCAAGTAAAAGAGGCACCTTCTGATGGGGAGAGAGGGAGAGAGAGAGAAAGAGAGAGAGAGAGAGAGAGAGAGAGAGAGAGAGAGAGACTTTCTGATGCAAATGTCACGGAGAGAAGCAGATTCCTAGTTGCCAATTACAGGAAGAAACATGCTGAGCCCTAAGGCTGTCCTCCCTGGAGCCACAGCTCCTTCTGTCTCACCCAGACAGGCCCTGTGAGAAATGGTTCAGCCTCATTTACCTGGCAGTTAATGATTAAGCCTGCCTGCTCTTTATTAGGAAGCCGGTAGAGTCAAACCCACGGTTGTCCAGGAAATGGGACCTGCTGAGAGGCCTTTTGAACTGTTCCAAAACGGAAGCAAAGCACAGACCCCTGAGCACCCTAACGGCGAGCAAGGAAGGCAGACGAGGCCTAAGCGCCTGCCAAAGAAAGCTCAGCAATTTTCTTTTTAATTATTGAGATAAGAGAGTGAGTTTGGTTTCATTTAGCTGTTCAAATAGAAATCTATTTAAATATTTAAACAGAAAGTCTCTTGATCTACCATCCTGCCCTCCTGTAACAGCTATGGCCTTTCCACGGAGGTAAATTTTATAGTGGATTTGGTTTGGGAAACTTCTATTTTATGGGTTCGAAATTGATTCCCAGAGCCTTCTTCAAGCAGAGGAAAACACACACAATTGTGTGTTTGCTCTGGGGGTAAGTCCACACTGCCTGCAGTACAACTAAATCTCCTGCTGGTAAACACCAAGATGTTTGGTGTCTAAATTGCCTTTCTTTTATTAGAGATGTGCTCCAGATAATCTCTTTCACAAACTATTAAGGGCCCAAAGCCTCCCTGAATGTCTGGCCCTTGCTTCCGGAGCCTCTTCCTGCATTTGGGAAGATAAAATCCAACAGGAAAGCAGCAAACATTCGTGATGTGCTGCCATGAAAATTTAACCTCCCAGCAGAGTCAGGTCTTTACACAAATCTCTCCACTCACATCTATGACCAAGGCTGTTTCCAAGGTGGGTCTCTTGACACACATCTGCAATCCCAGCAAGAGGACCAGGAACTCAAGGGCATCCTCAGCAAGGTAGTCGGTTCAAGGCCACCCTGGGTGACGTAGACCTTATCTTAATCGGTGTGACAACACCGGATTCTACTAAAGAGAAAAGGGTAGAGTTACAACATTTAACTCATCAATTTTCACTCTCAAGGTTTCATTTTACCTAGAATGCCCACCCGTTTCTTCATCCAACACAATCTTTCAGCCTTGGGGGTTCTGGCTCCTCTGGCATCCCTGAAGCCTCCCTAAACATGAAAACTGAAGTCCGTTCCCTGATAATTACTCCCAGATATAGTGCAAATTTTTGTTTACACATCTTTTCTTCCTTTTAACAGAGCTGCCAAGGAAACAGACTATCTCACATCATAGTATTCTCCATCCCTACTGGTCATAAATAACCGCTAGATGAATAAATAAATGAGTAGAACAGCCCCTACAGGATCCAATTTGTTTGTATACTTTCATGTGTACAATAAAGAGATTAACAGATTTCAAAGGACAGTGTGAGAGCATCCTCAGCTTATCACAACATGCGATAAATTGGGGTTGAACAAGTACTATCTTAATTAATGCTCGGCAAAGTGGCGCTTATTAATATTTCTGTAGAGGATAGTGAGAAAGCAGCAATTTTCACTTCAGGGTTTCTCCCGGGGAAAAATCAACTTTTCAAAAAGGAAGAAGGTCATGTTGGTATTTTATCCCCCTCCCCCACACACACACCCAGCAACTCAAACTCCTTTCACCAAATTTTGTTAAACTGAATTGGTCAGCCTTCTAAGAGTTCTCCCACATCTTCCCCAAGCAAAGTAGAATTTTTCCCCTTGCTCTGTTGTGAGCTTCCCACAGTGTCTCCTCCATCCGCATGTGCTGTAAGTGGCCAAGGAAAGAAAACTGCAGGCAGCCTGACCCCACACATTTTCACATCCCCATTTATTTAACCTTCCGTTCTTTCCCCATCATATCTTTGTGAAGTTCATACCTCAGTGATCATTCATTGTGCTTTTCCTTCTGATTTACAAATGTCCTACCCACAAAGTGCTTCCCCTAACCTTTGAAATTAATTCCCTTGCTGACTAAGTTCAATTTTTTCCACTTCCTGCTAGCCACCAGGCGACATGAAAAAATGCATTCCAAGTCCACAGTAGCCCAAAAGCCACAAGAAAGTTCCCACGCTGGTACCTAGATAAGGTCAAGGTTGTCATCTATCCCTCACAGTTTGTTGACCTATAAAAACAGCTTTGGGAACATATGAACACTAGAAACAAAGAAATCTACTCAAAATTCAGGTTTTTTTTTTAAATGAGCCTGTATTACGTCAGTTTGAAGATTAAAATATAGAAATGACAAATTTAATACAACTAATGTTACTCTTTGGTAGGAAACTTGGTTTGGCTTTACTGATTTGTTGCTAAAATGCCCAAGGCTAATTTCAACCCTCGGGTGCCTTGTACATCCACGGCTTGGTTGAACTCAGCAAAATAATCATTCCTGTTGTGCGTCCTCTCGATCCCAGGACTGCAAGTTAACACTAATAACATCTTGATATACAAGGTCTGCCACAGAAGTGGTATCCGAAATCAATTTTCTAGTGCCCTGATTAAAGATCAGTGTGAAGTGATTTGTGACTTTATCTACAACAGACACAAGACAAAACCTTTGATGAACTCAAAACAGAAAAGATTATAGAATATGAGCAGCTTGTATTTCCTAACCTAGATGAACAGCAGATGAGCTTTTATTCCTCAAACAAGGGTGAGTACACTCTAACTGTGCATCTGTGGGAACCAAATAGACTATCAGTCCAAGGTAAGATTATTATATAAAGATGTGTTATTTTCCTCTGTCGTTTAGGGTTGTAAGGAAAATTAAAATAGTTTGTGTTCTGAATTTAGAAACAAAACAAGCAGATGTGCCATCGCACAGAACATGATAGACAGCATAGCATTAATCTTGTTTCTGAACTTATTTCCCCCTTGGAAAACTTCTTCACAACGATTTACTGAGAGAAAGCCCAGTCCTCATTCGGTTATAAAAAATTCAAGAGCCTGAGTTAGAAAGAGGCCATGTAACAAAGTTAGAACATTTGGTGGTAATACAGGGTAGGAATTTAAGAGATCTAAAAACTCATATTAAAGATTTAAAACACTTTGATTTGTCATAAATTTGATATATGATTTATCAAATTAGCAAAACATTTACTTTTAATAATGCTTGATGCTAATACTGCAGCTACTGTGGTTATGAATAATTTAAATTTGAATTTACATGTTTAATCATTTCTGACTTACAAAAAAAAGCAAAACACAATGTTAGGCTGACTATTTCCCTGATTTCCATGTAAATTACCAGTGTTGGTAAATTTGTTTGTCATTTAACACAATCCAGAATTTATTTAATTACTGAATATTCCTTTCAAAGTCTTGAATTAATCATGCAACCTCTTCTGTAGGAAAAAAATGATTTGATACTCAGTTCCTCTGATACATTGGGGTAAAGATGACATTCTTAAAGTCTAACAAAAATGAGAATTCTATTGAAACAAGTGCAAGGCCTCAGGTCTATATTATGTGAAATGCTTTGCTTGTTTTCTTTGCACTTATTGTTAATATCATCATTAAGATGTTTAGTCCATTTTTGTTTGTTTTTGTTCGGAGTACTTGAAATGTTTGTTTTAGATGAGCTCTCATTCACTTTAATGGTGATTCCTGTTCTCTAAAAGCAAGGGGCCAGAGAAAGCAGGAGGCGATAACAAAACTGTCCTTAGAATCATGAAGTTAGAGCTCATAAAAGAACAGGAGGCCATTCTCTTTATAAACCTGGCCTGGGTCCAGAGGAGAAAAGCAGAAGTCCAGAAGACAAGCCAAATGGTCATGGGTGAACTGTGCTCTCTCAGGGGCTCTGTGTCCAGGGGAAAATCGCATATGAATCAATAAGGCTAGCCAAAGATTATGCATGTATGTGGGCCACATCCTGCTGTCATATTTTGTCCTGTCTTTGCAAGAAGCTCTGCCAAAGGGTTCCCTGACTCCATCACTTATCCAGTCGACACATGCCTATTGCATATCACATATGTGCAAGGCTGTGTGCTGTGCACTGACACTGTAGACATGAACCTTGAGCCCCAATGTAAGTCATCAGTCTATACATAGTTAGATGCCCACACACACACACACACACACACACACACACACACACACACACACAACTATGTCAGAAGGAAGCACACTGATTCCTTAAAGTGTCAATATTCAAGAAAACTTCACATATACACACAAACCATTTAGAATCATGAAACATCATCAAAGCTACATATTTCAAACTCCATATTAGGCCTAGTACCTGACTGTTTTTGAACTAACAATTTGACCTGCACTAGAGTAATCAAACACTTTTATGATGTCTTTCAAAACCTTAGTGGACATTTCAGGCCACTCTCCTTTTTGTATTTACACAAATATGCACACGCCTTCGTTAATTCCATAACTATATATAAAATTTTCCTCTCATCCTAGATAAGTTTCAACCTTCTGTGCATAAAGGGCATCAAGAATCAGGTTGGGAAAGAGTGATGCAGGAGATAGAACTCAGAGTGATGGGCTAGCTCCTTCATTGTTCATTCACTAAGCATTGCAAAGCACAAAAGATTCCAAATAGCTAAAGCAATCCTGAGCAAAACTAAAGGTATCCCAACACCTAATTTCAAGATGTACTACACAGTCATAGTAACAAAATAGCATGTTATTGGATATATATATAAATATATATAAATAATTATATAAATATATATATAAATATATATAATTTAAAATATATGTTTAAATAAAGGAGCAGTCGGGCAGTGGTGGCGCATGCCTTTAATCCCAGCACTCAGGAGGCAGAGGCAGGCGGATCTCTGTGAGTTCAAAGCCAGCCTGATCTAAAAGAACTAGTTCCAGGACGGGCTCTAAAGCTACACCCAAATCCTGTCTCGAAAAATCAAAAACATACATATATAGCGCTTAGGCAGCATATTATTGGGTATGTGTGTGTGTGTGTGCACGTGCACATGTGTTTCTCAATAAAAAAAGCTAAAACACATGTTGTAGAAAAAAAAATGGCCTCTCAACAAATAGAGCTAGGGAAAGTGAACATCCATGAGTAGAAGAATGAAAGTAGATCCCTATCTCTCACCCTGTACAAAAATCAGTTCGAAATAGAACAAAGTCCTCAATGTCTACTAGAAGAAAACATAAGAGAAATACTTTCCTTCAAACTGTAGATGTAAGCATAGGAAATAATAGCATAAATTGACAAATGATATAAAATGTAAGCGCTTCCATGCTACAAAGAAAATCATCAGCAGGATGAAGACATAGTCCATGGGTTGGGCAGACAATTTTGTCAGCCAGACATCTAACACTAGATCAACAACCAGAAAACATAAAGAACTCACCAAATTAACCAGCAGAAGAAATAATCAAGTCAATAAATGAGCAAATGATGAGGTACAAATTGTCAAAATAAAATTCATGAAATTATGTTCACCGTATTTAGCCATC
>JAQHUG010000132.1:3985317-4010954 GCA_028555095.1 Dicrostonyx torquatus
CAATAATAAGAGCAAAGGGGTAAAGACCATAATGGGGATACCCACTGAAACAGCTTATCTGAGCTAATGGGAGCTCACTGACTCTGGATTGAAAGCAGGGGAACCAGCATAGGACCAAACTAGGCCCTCCGAATGCAGGTGACAGTTATATGGCTGGGGCACTCGGTGAGAACACTGGCAATGGGACCAGGATTTGTCCCTGCTTAAACTGACTTTTTTGAGCCCATTCTCTTTAGAGGGATACCTTGCTCAGCCTAGATATAGTGGGGAGGGCCTTTGTCCTGCCTCAAAGCAATGTGCTAGACTTTGTTGACTCCCCATGGGAAGGAAGCCTCACCCTTTCTGCGGATTTGTGGATGAGGGGTGAGGAGGGAGTGGGATGAGAGGTGGGAGTGGGAATTGTGATTGGTATATAAAATGAGAAAATATTGTTTTTAAAATAATTAAATAATGAATTTTTAAAAATCAGATGTCCATAAGTGTGTGGATTTACGTCTGGGTCTCCTCTCATCCTTTTCAATTTGTATTCCCTTGATCATCTTCAGTTGTCTTATTTCTCTAAGACTCTAAGTACTATATTTGATAGATATAAAGTGGACAACTTGTCTTGTTCCTTATTTTAGTGATTATGCCTTGAACTTACCTTCCTTTAAGTTTTGTTTTTGTCTTTCTGCCTTTTTATATGATGAATTGTATTTATTGGTTTATATATGTTGAACCATCCCTGCTTTCTGGGATGAAGCCTACTTAATCATGGTGGATGATCTTTTTTACTTGTTCTTGTATTCAGTTTGCAAGTATTTTATTGAGAATTTTTGCATCTATGTTCATAAGGGAAATTGGTCTGTAATTCTCTTTATTGGATCATTGTCTATCAGGGTAACTGTGGCCTCATAAAAAAGAGTTATTCCTTCTGTTTCTATTTTGCAAAATAATTTGAGGAGTACTGGTGTTAACTCTTTTTTGAAAGTCTGGTAGAATTCTGCACTAAAACAATCTATCTGGTCCTGGACTTTCCTTGGTTGAAAGACTTTTAGTGGCAGTTTCTATTTCACTAGGGGTTAAAGGTCTGTTTACATTGCTTATATGATCTTGATTGACTTTTATAAAGCACCTCATTTAATGCTAAGAGTGCACATATGTTCTGCTCTTGTAGAGCTGAATTTCCAATGCCTGAGCATGTAACTCACAATCACTTATAAGTCCAGCTCTGGGGCATTTGAAGTTTTCTTTTGGCCTCTGTAGGTACTACACTCATTCACAAACAAAAACACACTTAACTTTTAAAAAATATTTTAATAAATAATAGCTAGTAGTATACATGCTATCTCTTTTTTATTTTTGATCTACTTTTTGAGACTGGCTGTTACTTTATTGTTCAGACTGGCCTTGAACTCTTCCCAAAATCCAAGTGGCCTCAAGTTTATAGCCCAGGTTTGTCAATCTCCCAAGTGCTAGGATCCCAGGTAGATACTGCAAAGCCCAGCTTCTTTTTAAATTATTTTTTGTAATGCTGGGTTTTGAAGCAGGGGTTTTGTCTATGCCCAACAAGTACTCTACCAACAAGTACTCTACTACTGAGTTATATACCCAGTCCATAGCAACTCTTAAATGAGACTCCATCTTTTCTAAAAAAAAAAAAAAATTATGGTTTATTTAACTTTTATTTTATGTGCATTGGTGTGAAGTGTCTTAACCACTGAGCCATCTCTCTAGCCCCAAGACTCCACCTTTATAAAAGTCTCTAACAATACTATAAGACTATATAATAAGTTCAGCTGCATCTATGAGTGCTAGCTTAAGGATAAATTTTATTTTTATTTCCTTTTACTAATCTGTATTATTGTTGTATGCTGCTTTTATAGCTAAAATGTGTGAAAAGACTGATTTTAGCCAGTGCTGTGATGCCAGCATTCAGGAGACTGAGGCAAAAGGATTGCTGCAAGTTTGAGACCAACTCCATCGACATAGTACGTTCCTAACAGATACGTCTGTGTTTGAGATCCTGTTTCAAAGGATAAAAATGTATATAATCTGTAAGTTACTAATGAAATGTATGGAAAATAGAGTTTAAAAATTTAAAAATTGGTTATTTTATTCTAATAAAATGCTTAATAAATCTGTCTACCTTTAACATAAGAAATAGATATCAACAAACTTCTATAAAGTTAGACTTTGTATAGACTTTGGGTCTAGATAATTTTGGTGTCTGATATTTATTTGTACCCTTTTATAAAAAATATAAAATTTAAAAACTAGAAATAGCATAGCACACAGTGAAAGTATGGAAAATACAGAGCTAAGAGAAATGCTCACAAAAAGTCATGTGGTCCCTGATTTTATCCATATTAGACAGAATAATCTATTTTTTCTAATCATTTGATTAAATGATTAAAGAATTAAAGATGTCCAGATACTGGAAGCTTTGTCCATGTAAGATTAATGTGTCCCCTTACAAGGAGGAGGCCATTTCCAACAGAGGCCATACAGCACAGTGTTGTTGCCACATAAGCAAAGAGAAGGACTTTAAGAAAAAGTTTGTGTCATGTGGTTTGGAAACAGAAACTACAGCTTTTATACAAAGAAGGGAGGGAGGGCAGGGGAGGAGGGAGGAGAGGAGGGAAGATAGGAGGAGAGGAGAGAGGAAAGGAGATGGGGGGAGAAGAGGGGAGAGGAGGAGGAGAAAGCAGGGCTATGTCCCTGCAGAAACCCAAGGCATGATGACACAAACCAGTGTGGCCCTGGAGCCAAATGGTGACCTGATTATGAGCCAGGCAAGGCAGAGCTGCTGAAAACAAGCTACTGGCAGGCACAGAAACAGCAGCAGAGTGGTCATGTCCCTGTCAGTAGCTGCAAAAGGTTGTGCTTTATACCCACCAGGCTGAATATCACAATAAAAGTCATTGTAGGAAAAGTGTGCTTGTTCCTTTTCCTATTAATGCTCACCTGGATCCCTGTCTCATTAGCTGGCTTCAGCTAGGAATGCAACTATACTAAGAGGTAATTGCAGAGTCAGTAGTGAGAGACTTAGTTCTACCCTTTGGCAGGCAGCCTCGGGTGAAGGATAAAGGCTACCAAGTCCCACCAGTCTCTTGCATGTGTGTATCATTCAAGTTACACCATGGAACTATGTGTCTTAGGTGCTCCTATTACATACAAGTAGGAGGGGAGTTTCATGTATGTCACAGCACTCATGTGGAAGCCAGAGAACAACATGTAAGCACATGTGTATACACACATGCATGCACACACACACATACAAACACCACAGAAGCATACACAGATACATATCAAAGACACAAGCACATCAATAACAGACATACTCACACATATACACATATAAATCACAGATACACATACAATAAATAAATGTAAATTTTCTGAGTTCAAGTGTGGGGCTGAAGAGATGATTCAGTGGTTAGGAGCATTTCTTGCCTTTCCAGAGGACCAGCACACATTGGTAGTTCACAACCAGCTGTAACTCCAATCCAAGCAATCTGGTGACCTCTTCTGCCCTCATCAGGCACTAGGCATACATGTGGCACCTATATATGCATGCAGGTAAAACACCCATACACATATAATAAAATTAACATTAAAGCAATTTTTATAAGTGCAAATAGGAGAAGTCCAGATTTTCCTCAGTTGAGACAATATCCAACTGCAAGGATCATATCCCTGACTCACTGGAGAGAAAGTGGGCATTGATTATCTGAAGTCTACTGTAAAGCTGATGCACCACTGTGTAAATGGAAGCTTCTGCCCAGCCCAGTCCCACAGCTATTCAGCCCCAATGAAACGCACAGAAGTCTATAACAATTATAAACTGGTTGGCCTGTTAGCTCAGGCTTATTATTAACTAGCTCTTACAACTTAAATTAACCCATAATCCTTGTCTATATTTAGCCACGTGGTTTGATACCTTTTCTCAGTGAGACATTCTTATCTTGCTTCCTCTGCATCTGGCTGGTGATTGCATCTGTGTCTTTCCTCTTCCCAGTATTCTCTTAGTCTGGTTGCACTGCCTGTACTTCCTGCCTGGCTATTGGCCAATCAGCATTTTATTAAACCAATATGAGTGACAAATCTTTACAGGATACAAGAGTATTTTTCCCACAGCACCACTGATGACCAGTTCCTTCTGTGCATGATTTCTTGGTGTATGGCTTTCTTCCTCAAGGTCACAGAATGTCCACTACAAGTTCCATCTGGTATTTTATAAAAAAAAAACCAAACAACTACAATGCTCCTAGGTTCAAAAACCTGTCTTTCTGTTTGTTTGTTTGTTTCTGATTTCTGTTTTCTTTTGTTGAGACAGAGTTTCACTTTGTAATTTATACTGATCTCAAACTTGGTATTCTTCTACCTCAAAGTCCAGTGTTGAGATTATAGATGTGCACCATTGTGCCTCAGCTTACCTTTTAAAACCTCCTCTTCCATTTTTCCAGGACAAAATTAGGCTCAATTTTACTGCCAATATTACTTATTGTATTTACTCTCATCCACAGACATAGAATATATTTTTATTCTTGCCTAGCAATGACTACTTGCCAAGAACCACAGCCAGGAAGGGCAGAGTTGATTGACACAGATTATCAGAGGTTCAGACTCTCATGTTCTGGGCCCCTCCCTCAGATGGACTGTGGCAGCAGACCAGGATTTCATGAAAACATCTGTTGCTCCCAAAACAGCTGAGACTATTTCTAGAAGGGGTTGGAATAGAACAGGTAATAACAGATTAAATCAGTCTTTTTAAGTTACAAGACTATTCATCTAATGTATTATTCATAAAAAGATTGTTATATATTTCATAAAGAACTAGAAGAAAGGAGTTCAAAGTTCTCTACCTCAACAAAATGAACAATAGTCAAGAAAATGGAAGTAGCAATACCTCTATTTGATCATTACATATTTTATTCATGTATGAAGTTACCATACTGCATTCCATGTAAATGTATGATTATTATATGTCCATTAAAAATGGTATTTCATAAAATAAAAACATTTTCTACAGTGTCATTTTCCAGTTCCAGGAATCCTAAGCCATGGGAACTGAAAAACTTTAAAGAATAATGTTAATTACTGAATGCCTTTGTCTTAACTATTAGATCTTCTTGTGGGCTAAGTGCAAATGAGCAACTCTTTGTCATCATCTTAATTTAAACACAGCATGCATATCACAACTTCAGAAAAGACCTCTGCTCACCACAGCAAAACATGAATTACATGACTGCTAAAATGTCTTTTTCATAGATGAGCACATATATTCATAACATTACAAAGAAAAGAATAACCAAAAATACAAATAGAGTCACTAGAGACTCTTTTAAGAGCTGGTTCTATCTAAGGGTCCTAATCTCATACCTGTATAGGATACTAGGGCTCTACTTGGAGCAAGCGGGTCACTGGGTGTGAGAGTTGGACAGACATTCATTCCCTCCTCCCCTCTCTCTCTCTCATTCCCTCCCCCCATTCTCCCTGCCTCCCTCCTTCTTTGCCACCATGAACTGACTGGTTCTCCTTTGCCGTGAGGTTTGTGCCCCACCACAGACCAATGAGTAATTTGGAAAACCATGAGCCTCTCTAACCATGAGCTAAAAGTGTCAAAATGAGCCCTTCTTGCCTTCCCTGGGTGTTTATGCTCAGGCATTTTGTCACCGCAACAGAAAACTGATTGACATCATGCCACCACAAAGCAAGTTGAAGAGAATGCAGTGGTGTAATCAAACCTATTATTATAGAGATAAAAATATCTTTTAATAAGTTCAAGCAACCAGAGCACAGAACTACACAGACGATGTTGAGAGAACAGGATCATTGATGGTCCTGAGTTAGCAACAGTTGTCACTCCTGGGGTCTCATTAGGAGGAGAAGGTAACAAGTCAGGTTCTTGTGGAAAAGAAATAGATCAGGCTACAATTAGAAAGATGAATGGGGGGCTGTAGAGATAGCTGCTCTTCCAGAGGACCCAGATTCAATTCCCAGCACCCATGTGGCAGCTCACACCTGTCTGTGACTCCAGTTACAGGGGATCTGACAACCCCATACCAATGCACATAAAATAAAGTGAAATAAATTAGAAAAAAAAGTGAAAAGATAAGATTTTCCTATCTACCCACCTTTCTTTGAAGGGTTTTCTGTCTTGTGGCTTACAGCATATGGTCTATTGTTTTGGTTAGGCCAAGCCTTGAAGGTTGAAACTTAGAAGTTGTGTTTTTGTTTTACTTTTTCTGAACTGAAGTGATTTTTACATAAAATTAGTTATTTTAAAGGAACCAATTCGGTGACAGCATGTCCACAGTGGAAACAACTACCACTATTAGACCTACTTGGCACTCTTTCCCCAGGGCACCTCTTCTCCCAGGCCCTGGCAATCACACATCTGTCTTTTGTTTCAATAAATGTCTTATGAAGCATATGTTTACATAAGTTATTCCAAGAATATAAATATGTTAAACATCAATTTTGTGTTGACTAAGTAAGGAAAATAGCCAGACTTACAAAGTTGCAGAACTAATACTAGTTTAGACCCAGTATGTCTAGTGAAATTCTGCTGACTTTTTCTAATATAGCTCAGTATTTTGCCCA
Organism: Dicrostonyx torquatus; assembly: GCA_028555095.1. NCBI lineage: Eukaryota > Metazoa > Chordata > Mammalia > Rodentia > Cricetidae > Dicrostonyx > Dicrostonyx torquatus. Next base: position 3,991,906 of record JAQHUG010000132.1, read on the forward strand.
CAAAATGCACACAGAGTACTCTATGCTCTGGATGTCAGTGACTGGAGTGGAAAATCAGAAGGCCTCCTGGGTCATGAAGACAAGGGTCTGTCCATGCCACTGGCTTTGTAACAGATTCTGACAAGAATGCTATGTGGGCTTTTTGCTATATTCCTGGAACAACTTTGCTTTGTAAATGTCACTCCATCCCCCAAAACAACTGTGAGCTAAATTGTTACCCACAGTATTCTGTTACAGAAAACTAGGAAAAGAAAAGTGCTCAATTCACCCCACAGTGTACGGGAAATCGTGGATAACGTGATACCTTCATTTGGTGAAGTTCCCATGGACAGATCATACTGTGATAGCAGACTGTGAAAACAATCAAAACCAAGATGCCTAAGAGGCAATCAGTCACTCAGCAGGTGCTATGGTGTTCTAGCCAAGAGAACAAGCTGGTCTAGATGCTTCGATATCAGAAAATAAACATGGGGTGTGTGTGAGTGTGTGTGTGTGTGTGTGTGTGTGTGTGTGTATGTGTATGATGTTGGGAAAACTCTCATTTATATCAGTATAGATGCTCATCTAATTTTCACACAAAAATTATACAACTCTAGTATCATTGTCATTTCCACCTATCGGGAAATGAAACTGAGCCCCCCCCCACAAGGATGTAGATGGCTTGCCTGCCATCTACACAGCTCCTAGAGCTGGAGGTCGGTCAGGAGCACTGAGCTCCTGAGTCCATGCTCCTCAGTAAATAGGCTATTCAGCTTCTTCACCCGGTAAAGAGTTAGAGAGCTCTGTGGTTCAGTTGCTGAACTACTCGGGGCACAGTTGAGGTCTTTTGTGCACAGCATACAACAGAAAGGGAATGCTTTGCTGTGCTACACTTCTTCCTGTGGGTGTACCTTAGCTCCCTCGGAGTACCTAAAGCAGAGACTTTCCAAGCCAATTGCATGCCTTCTCAAATTGTATCACCCACTTAGAGAAGGAGTCTGCCAATTGAAGGAGCTGGCGATGTGCAAGGACACTGTAATAAATTATATCACAAGATCCCTCACAGAACAGGCCATGTGTTCCAACCCTGCAGTCCACATTCTCAACATGGAGCTCAGACAAGAAATGCCCACAGCCATTCGGACTGACTCATGGGGTGGTCTGGGAATAATCTTGTAGGATGATGGGTCTTCATTCTGTGTCCAAGACAGGTTTGGGCCTAGGAATTCTCAAAACTATAAAAGGAAAGTAATAAACACTTATAAGCTCCAAACACTGAGAAGAGGCCTGGAGGTAGATCGCCACAGCAAAGCATGAGTCACGTGAATGCTAAACCAAGGTCAGAAGCACTTACTGCTCTTCCAGAGGACCTGAGTTCAGTCCCAAACACCCGTGTCAGATGATACACAACTGCTTGTAAATGCAGCTTCAATGGTTCAGACACCCTCTTCTTGCTTCCAAAGATACCCACACATTTGTGGCATACATGCACACAGGTATATACACATAAAAAATAGGTCTTTTTTTTTCAAATAAACTGATTAAAGCAATGACAGTACATAATATTAACAGCTTTAGGAAGCTGGGAACTGTTCAGGCAAGATATCTTCAAAAATAAGAGACAAGGATTACCGTCTAGGGGGCACAGGGTTAAGCCCAGAGAATTTCTTGAGCTTCTGCATCTGGCGCCCTATTCCTAGCACACCAGCATAAATGAGACGGGCACACTGCTGGGGAACTGAACTGCAGGGGCTCTATGTTCCAGGGCAGGGATAAGTGTAACACTGCAGTGGATTAAAACAGGGCATCCAGTCAAATCTGCATGCTGAATGGATGGAGACGCTCGGCCTTTCTCTCACTCAGTTCTGGGCTTACGGACTTGTAACTCTCAAGAAAAGATTCAGTCAATGCCTCCTCCAAGGCATATGCAGCCTCTGAATAAAGAATGATAGTACTATTTTAGACTAATTCTTTTAAAAGGCTTTTGCTATTTTACATACATATGAAAGCTCAGCTCCTGGAAGGCTAGATTAGCGCCCATTGTAAGGCGCTTGGAACATAATTAAGCATTCAGTAAATGCTTTTCGAATTAAATTTCAGCAAGAAAATTCCTAGGGATACGATATTTACTACTATTAACAGACATAGAGTTCTATTCCCTTTTACATTTTTTTTAAACACAGGAGCTTACTCTGTAGCACAAGACCAGCCTGGCTTCACACTCATGACCCTCCTGGCTCAGTTTGCCAAGTGTTAGAATTACAGGCATTAACCACCACACTCCTCTGTAGTCATGCGCATGAAAGAATCGGCGTGTGCGTGCGTGCATGTCTGTGAGTAGGCCAAAGGTTAGCCGCGGGTATCAATCATTAGAACCCCTACAGCTTGCTTTGGGAGACAGAATCTCTCACTGGCCCGATTCACACAGGGCTAAGCAGGCTGTGAAGCCTCAGGAGCCACCAGTCTCCACCTCCTAGGTCCTGGGATTGCAAGCATCCATCACCATATGCAGCTTTTACATGAGTGCTGGGGACTGGACATAGATCCTCAGGTTTACTGGCACAGAGTTTACAGGCTGGGCTCTCTTCCTGAACTCTAAAGTCTGGATCTTTGGGTTTGTTTTTGTCATTGCCTTATCTGGAAGTTGCAGGCCAGAACAGAATACTGGTCATTCTCTACCTTCTTCCTCTGAGCCAGGGTCTCTCACTGAACCTGGAGCTACGCAGGCAGCCACCAAATCCCAACAATCTCCTGCATCCACCTTCATAGCACTGGGGATACAGCCACCTTCACAGTCACCCCAGCTTCTTCTATGGATGCTGAGATATGAACTCAGTCCCTCCTACTTGCACAGCAAGCTCCATTATCCGTGGATCCAGGTCTCCAGCTCCTAATGTCTGAGTCTTAATAAGCAAAACTAGTCCAGCTAGAACCCAAAACCCAACCAAAATTGAGTATTTACTGTGCTCACAGAGAACATATCAGCCAATCCCTCCTGTGAGTTCCCTGCCATGGGGCATTTGGAGACTCACTTCATACACTGTGATGATGGCAAAGTTGGTCTCCATATCAAAGATAATAGCTTGATCACATAGCCAGTCCTCCACACCAGCCTCTTGTTTCTCTGTGGCCTATTTAATAATATTAAGACCACCTTCCAAAATATTTACAAACATAATTTTAAATTTGAAATTTTGTTAAAATATTTTTTAAATGTTTGTAATACATTTTTCCTTTTAGAGTTCAACCAACTATATTCTGTACTACTTATTTTTAAAAAATTTGTAATAATGGCTGCTTAGCCCTTAAAATAGTATAGCGATCTTGGGATGGAGCTCATTTGGTAGAAGGCTGGCCTAGAATGCACAAAACCGTAGGTTTGATGTCATAAAACTAGGGGAGGTGCTGTATACCCATAACCCCTGCATTGGGAGAGAGGAAACAGGAGCATCAGAAGTCAAGGTCATCCTCAACTATAAAGCGAGTTTGGTGCCAACCTGGCCTACATGGCACTCTTTCTCAAAACTTCAGTAGCAATGATATAGAAAAGGCTTTCTTATAAAGCAAAAGTTGGAAATGTTCTGCTTTTCTTCTAAAATTTTTAACATTCCCTAGCAAAAAAAAAAAAAAACAGTATCCCAGACCAGACTGATTTTATGCTGTCAGTTCTGGGAAGCTCTCTGTGGTTTTCATCACTAGCCATTAATATTAGCTGCTGATAAGCATCACTAAGTGATTTTAAGGGCTTACAGAGAAAGAGGTACCTTGGGAGCTCTAGGCAAACCTGTGAGCTCCAAGGATTGGCAGCAGTTCAGGAATGGGTTGGCCAAATCACCCACCTCCCCTCTGAGTAAGCAGTCAGGGTCCAGAGAGGGAGGGGTAACAAAGAAAGGTAGAAGCCAGGACTTCTTTGTCTTTTTTCTCATAGATGAGGTCATTCTCAAAACATTTACTTGTTGAAAAACAACCATTTTAAAACAAAGTATGATTAAGAGGGACGGCTGTAGGTGTACCCCCAGAGTGGCCTTCACCTCTGTGAGGAACAGAAAACAGTGACAGAGCACAGACTAACAGCATCTGAATTAATCTCCCTCTTCCTACACGCCCAGCTCCCTGTGAGCTGAGACCCAATGGGGACTTCCTCTCTCTGAGAAAATCATGTGCTCCCACTGAGGAGTCAGCCTCTCTATCAGCGCCTCCCTACCCCCAGGCTGAGGCTGTTCATAGCTCCACAGTTCCCCAAGCAAAAGAGAGGCTGTAAGTGCCTTCTCTATCATTAATCCCCCATCTTCAAATAACTAGCTGGTCCTATAAGGCGCAGGTCACTTCTGACTCAGTCATCTGCCTACTTCCAAGACACATCATCAAAGAAGACTTTGATATAAGAGTCACTACGCTCCCCTCTAACTGCTTCAGAACGATGCAGAAAAGAAATATGTTTCTAAAATAAAATTAACTTCTATCTTTTTGCTGCGCCTATGACTTTCAATTATCTCCTTGGATACCGCTGTGAAGCACCTGTAACCTGGAGGGCTTTCAGCTTTGGCACAGGAGCCAACATACTAATGGCTGAGCTCCATAAGGAAAGAGGGAGATCTCGTGGAGCGAAAACAGAAGAAATGAGATGAATCTGCATCAAGACAAACAAAGTTCCTCTCTCTACTGGGACATGAGCTTGAGCTAGCTGATTTCAGCTAAGAGAGCCAGAGCTGACCACGGGTGAACAGGCTGTTCAGGTAACAAAAGGAGAGCAGTTTCTTTTCTTCTGAGGGTGTGCTAATGTTTGAGAGCCGTGCATTAGTCACAGCTGAAGTTTCAAAAGCTGTTCTTGTACATGAACTCCCTGGCCTTGTGTAACCCAGGAGCTGCTAGATTATCCATCATCCTGCGAGACACTCCCAGCTCAGGATTCAGTCTGAACCTTATAATAAGGCCAAGAAGGTACAGGTGCTTGAGCCACAAAGTGCAAGAGTGGGATAGACCGCAGATCCACTCCACTGAGCAACGGGCCAAGTTCATGCTGTATTGTAATATCAGGTAAAGCACTTCTCGAATGATAGACATGTCTCCATGCATGGTTGAGCAAAGTCTGACTCCAAGGCTGAAATAGTACGAGGGACAGACACAATGTGAAGACAAAATTCCATGCCTTTTAATTTAGTTTAGTCATTCATCAGACAGCAGTGGACTCCGGCAAAGAGTCAACGGTTTTAGCAAATGCAGCCTTTAAATTTAACCCACAAGTCAGAGGTATTATCTCCAGCAAGCTAGTGGGAAGCTAATAATGTATTGCTCAGCTATATGACCTTCAGAATATGTGATTTTTAGGTCAACCGAGAGTAAATGCTGTCATCTTGCTCTGAGATTTTTATCTGGCATCTGAGCTGATTATATTTTATAGGATGGAGATTTTCCTTGGTAATAATTCCCCCTTGAATTGTTTGTCATTTACACGGCCATCTAGAACCCAACTAGCCTTAGCTTGGCTTAGTTATAGAGGCTTTTAATCTATAAACATTTTGGCCTCACGGCCAAATGTGTTGTTTTATGGCAGAGCTGTTGGTAGAGTACAAGGATGAGGCAGATAAAAGTGCACATCCTGCTTTAAAAGGTAACAAACTAAGTACCCAGAGCTGGTTGGTACTGCGGGATACTACTTTATACCTTGCGAAGATGTGCCACTGTGATTGGTTTAATAAAGAGCTGAATGGCTAATAGATAGGCAGAAAGAGGTTAGGTGCAACTTCTGGGAACAGAGTGATCTCAGGAAAGAAAAGCTCTGATGGAGTTGCCAGCCAGACACAGAGGAAGCAGGATGGGCAAAATGAAGATGGGGTAACAAGTGTATGAATGAAATAGATTAAAACATATTGGTTAATTTAAGTTATAAGAACTAGTTAGGAACAAGCCTAAGCTAAGGCCAAGCATTGATAATTAATAAGAAGTCTCTGTGTGGTTATTTGGGAGCTGGTAGGTGGAAGAGAGAAAGACTGGCCTTTTATCTCCTTAAAGTGGTTCCTGTGTGAGTCAAGCTGTATAGCACTAAAGTATCCACATTTAACTACCTACCACTAATAAATTTGGAAGTCTGGGTTCAATAGAACCAAACAAGGTGTCATTTGAAGTACACCTGTAATCCCAGCATGGGTGTGGTTGAGTCAGGAGTTCAAAGCCAGATTCAGCTCTATAATAAGTTTAAAAACAAACCTAAGCAACATGAGATCCTGCCTCAAAAAGCCAAACTTATGATCCAGCAACCAATGTGCTATCATATCAAGACAGAGTAGGTTATGACAAAGGCTGGCAGACAGCAACAAAAGGCAGGAAAGAGGTTTCAAAATCGGTAGCATTCATCGCGTGTGTTTTCTCAATTGATCTTTTCTAGTCCCAGGCGAACCTAGCTTGTGTCAAGTTGACGAGAACAACTCGGCCCAGTTGTCTATATAACTGTCCTGCCTTTAGTCACAATATGCATTTCTTTTTTTCCCACCCAGGTCAATGTGACTTGGTGGAGACTGGCCATATTCCAGCTCCAATGGTGGCTTCTGATTAGTCTCAATTGATAATGATAACCCAGCTCCCTCCTCTTGCAGTGTGACAATGCTTCACAATATTCGTCGACTCAGGTGGACACAAACTTGACCCTGCCCCACCAAATGATTCTTTGGCTGAGAGAGCTCCTCCCTTAGCATTGAATGTGACCGAGAAAGCATGAGACCCACAAGCAACTAGGATCTATCTCTCCATCACAAGGGAAAGCTATCTAAGGCCAGTCAATACCTGTAGGAAAACAGGGGAAATTAAAGCAGCTGAGCCTGATTATGATCACAGCGTGGGGCACTCCACCTTCAGACTTCCCATTCCAAGCTAGCAAATGCCCTTGTGAACTAAAGCTGGGCTGAATCAAAGTTTCTCTCACTTGTAGCTAAAAGCATTCTGATTGACAGTGTTTTATACGACACAGATGCTTTACAAGTAAAGATAGCTATATACTTAAAGTAAATACCTGAAGGTGACCTACCAAACTGAATTCACATTAACCCTCTAGTAAATGATGATGGGCACTGTGGGAACCAGCACTGCCCACAGAGAGTGTTGTGTTCTACAGGATGTATTTCCAATCTTCTATTCTCACGATAAGTATGTACATGGTTTTTAAAGGGAATTTTAACAGGTTTTACAGATTTCTACATTTTATTTTATATGTGTTAAGTGTTTTGCCTATGTGTATATCTCCATGCCCCGTGTGTACAGAGGCTTGAGGAGGACACCTGATGCCCTGAATCGGGAGTAACAGGCAGTTGTAAGCTGCCATATGGGTGCTAGGAAGTGAACCCCATCCTCTGTGAGAGCAGCCAGTGCTCTTAATTGCTGAGACGTTCTCTCCAAGCCCAAGTACATGAAAGTTTTTAATAAGCATGCACTAATAAAAGTACAGTGAGGAGACTGACTAGTGGAACCTGTCAAGAATACCTTCACAGACTATTAAGAACCACTTCATTATTATTGTTGTTGCTATTATAGTGGTTTGAGCCACTAATTATGAGAAAAAGCCATCATAAACAAGACACTTACAGTAGCTTCCCAACACAAGCATATTCCACTGAGAAATGTTCCACCCTTAACATCTCGTCCTCATCTATCTCCTTTTCCTCCTCACCCATGCCCTGCTCCAGGAACGACCCCCTACCCAAGACTCCCAGGAGCCATGTTTATACTCCAAACCTTGCTCCCTGGCCACAGCTTCTTAGCCAAGTCATAGGCGCTTAACCAGGTAGGCTTCCAACTGCTGGATGAAAATATACTCTTTTTACTCATAACAAGATAGAAAGAGACCTTTTTAAATATCAGCAGCAAGAGTTTAAGTTAGATGTTAGAATTCCTGTCTGGTATGGAGACAGTCTAGAGACTGTGACATGACCTGCTCAGCCCGAGGTAGAGCTTCTACATCACACCACTGCTCCCAAGGCTCAGGAATCATCACAAAGAGGAAGGCAGAAGGATTGTAAGAGTCAGATGCAGTAGGAGACTACCGGACTAGAGCAAAATAGCATTTTCTGGACATGGCAGGACTTCGGCACACATGAACTCACAGCAACTGTGACTACCTATGCAAGACCTGCAGAAGCCCAACCCAGACAAATTCCCAATATGGGTATGGGGGGTGGTCACGAAGTCCCACGCCTAACTGAGGAAGTATTGGCAGTTGGTGGACACCTAGGGAGGGAACGTTTTCTTCAGGGATGCTGTCCCTCAAAGACTGTTCTCCAGGGATGGCCCTGTGACCATGTTCATAGAGGTAGCACTCAGTGGACTCAGTGGGTTTAAAACAGAGCACATGGAGCTGAGAAGGAAGAAAGGCGTGGGGAGTATATAAGCCGAGCTGGAGAGGACAAAATAGTGGTGGATTTGATCAAAAAGCAGTATTGCATTACTAAATTCTCAAACAATAAACTTTTTAAGAATTCAAGCCTAATTGCTATTGAATACCATTATTGACTAACCTTCATAAGGATACATTTCACTCCCTGGATTTCTACCTACTGTGTGTTTCTCTTTCATCCCTAGCAACATGTGTCCCCCTAACACTACACGAATCTTTCTAGCAGATTACTTACTTAGAATTAGAGGTGTATTGCTGACCGTGGCAATCAGGCATGTTTACTAGGACATCTGGGGAGCATAAAACTAGGGCCTGCTCATCCTAATAGGCAGTATTTGGATTGTTAAAGCTCCAGAGAGAGGGGATCATGGGAAGACCTAACCTATTTACCAGGATGGCAGAGACTGACTGTAGGCTCCACAAGGCTTTTAAGTCTCAAGGACACAGTGCTGGACCTTAACAGAGAAGGGCACTGCTACATCCTTTTTTAAACCTTAGATAACTCAAAGATGAATTAGATCTCCCTTCCCATACAATTTATATACCTTGCTTCAATTCCAAGAAAATACTGAAGTGATAGTTTAGCTTGATATCTGTTTCTGTGATGAAATTCTCTGGCCAAAGAGACTTACAGGAATAAGTGACTTATTTCATCTTACAGGCCACAGTGCCCCCATTAGGGGAAATCGGGGCAGAAATTCAAGCAGGAACTTTAAACAGAAACCATAGAGGAACACTCCTTGCTGGTTCTTTCCCAGGTCCATGCTTAGCTGACTCTCTCAGACAGCCCAGGCCTACGTGCCTAGAGAATGAGGTCATCTACAAGGGGCTACACCTGCCTACAATTAACAGTTTAGCCATTCTCCCACAGACAGGCTCACGGGCCAATTTGATCTAGTCAGCTTCTTAACTGAAACTCTCAGGTGACTCTAGGCTGTGCCAAGTTTACAGCCAAAGCTAACTAGGACAGAGGGATACAAAAACACACAAGGTGATGCAGTGGTTAGCCTTCCATGTCAGTTGGATCACAGTTGAGCTGTGATACCTAGTTATTCGGCCAGATGTCCTTTTAGATCGTTCTATGAAGGTATTTAAGACATGATTAAGATTTAAAATAGTACTTTCTTCAAGGGCATGTGTGTGTTTTCATGTGGCATCTGAGTGTGTGTGTGTTTTCATGTGGTATCTGTGTGTGTTTTCAGGTGGTATCTGAGTGTGTGTTTTCATGTGATATATGTGTGTGTGTTGATGTGGCATCTGAGTGTGTGTGTTTTCATGTGGCAACTGAGTGTGTGGCATATGTGCATGGAGGGGTACATGTGCCCATGTGCACACGCAGAGGCCGGAAGAGGACATTAGGAGTCTTCCTGTATCACTTTCCTCCTTGTTCCCTGAGACAAGTTATTTCAATCCTCCTCAGCTTGCTCTTTGCAGCACTAGGATAGCAAACATGGGCTGCTATGCCCAGAACATTACATGGACCCCAGTCTTGGGGCCTCCTGCTTATTATTTTCCACTGACCCCTCACCCCATTCCCACCAAACAGTAGAGTAAAGCAGAAATGTTAGTGAGCTTTATCCAGTCAGGTCAAGACATTAATAGAAAAAGACAAAGTTTTCCCAGAGCAGAGGAGGTTCTGCTGGCAGACCCACCCCACCTCACTACCTCCATCCTGGTCCCTAGCCAGCTCTACTTCCCTGCTCACTCTACACCTCAAAGTGTCCATGACTGTCTGAGCCTTAAGATGCATACAGTCAGACACACAAAATAACATTCTGTTGGTTTTATTTCTCCGAACAATGCTGGTTTATACAACTATCAAAATATAATAAAATTATAAAATTGTTTGTATTAATAAAAGAATCCTTACATCCATGCATGAGACCCTAATATCCCCCAGAACCACCAAAAAAGGAAGAAAACTAGTAAAATTAATATAGGTGGAAAGAAAAAGCCAAGCACACAAGTACCTCAAAGGTGAAGTCCACAGGTTTTGCATACTTTACTAAATATGGTGTTGTACTAGGGAGCAGCGGGCTGTGTCCCACCTGGCTCCCAGTGCAGGCCTGCTGGCTTATACCCGAAATAACCACATGAAAACTGTATTCATTTAAACTATGCCTGGCCCATTATCATTAGCCTCTTCTTGGCTAACTCACATCTTAAACTAACCTATTTCTAGAAATCTGTGTGTCACCACGAGGTGGTGGTTTACCAGAGAAGATTCTAACCTACATCCAATTCAGACCGAAGAATCATGGTGTCTGGCACACTTCCTTTCTTCCCAGAACTTCTGTTCTGTCTACTCCGCCCACCTAAGGGCTGCCCTATCAAAAAGCCAAGGCAGTTTTTTTTTATTCAGCCAATGAAAGCAGCCCAAATACAGAAGAACCCTCCTACACCAATATGGACCATAATTTTAAATGAAAGTTTCCTTAATAAACTGCTCAAAGAAATAAGCCTACGGGTGGTGGTGGCGCACGCCTTTAATCCCAGCACTCGGGAGGCAGAGGCAGGCGGATCTTTGTGAGTTCGAGACCAGCCTGGTCTACAAGAGCTAGTTCCAGGACAGGCTCCAAAGCCACAGAGAAACTCTGTTTCAAAAAACCAAAAATAATAATAATAATAATAATAATAAATAAAATAAATAAATAAAAGAAATAAGCCTAGCAATGTACTCCATCTCAGAAGTCTCATGAGTTTTTAACTATTTTGTTAAACCACACACACATGCACACACCTGACAAGAATTCTTCCCATAAATCTGAGCAATATAACCATACTGCTTTCTCAAAAACATTTTTTTTTAAACAACCAGTTGAATTGGCCATTATGTTCCCGAATGGCAAATTTTCTCAGCCTTCATTGAGAAAGTTGATAAAGTCAGGTTCCCAAAGAAGTCCCAACATCAAACACCTCTCCCCACCACACTGCTCAAAGCCACAGCAGCACAGAGTTAAGGACCACTATGTCAGACCTGCCTCGGCAGCTTGTTAGGCTTTCAGGTGTTTCTGAAATGTGAAACAGCTGCATGAATGACTGACAAAGCTATCCAAAGACCCTTAAAAGGGAACCATGTGAGTTCAGATTCCATACCGAGAAGAATTCCCTAACACCATGTCACAGGTCTAGAAACATCCAAATTCCAGGGTCTAGCTATAATCAATTGGAAATTGATTTTTTTCCTTTTAATTTACATGGTGGTTAGAAAGGAATGCTGATTTTTTTTTTTCTTTTAATTTACGTGGTGGTTAGAATAGGAATGCCCTCCCATAGATTCCTGTGTTTGCATACTTGGCCCAGAGGGAGTGGCAATATTAGGAAGTGTGGCCTTGATGAAGTAGGTGTGGCTTTGTTGGAGGAAGTGTGTCACTAGGGGGTGGACTTGGAGGTCTTAGAAGCTCAAGCCAGTTTGCTTTCTGCTGCCTGGGACTCCAGATGTAGAATTCTCAGCTTCCTCTCCAGCACCATGTCTGCCTGCACGCTGCCATGCTTGCTAGCGTGATGATAATGGACTAAACCTCTGAAACTGTAAACCAGACACAACTAAATATTTTCCTTTATAAGAGTTGCTATGGTCATGGTGTCTCTTCACATCACTAAAACCCTAAGACAGTTTCCTTTTCCATTAGTTTATAATGATTACTAGCTCCCTTCATAATTCCTCCTACCCAGACAGTAATGAAAACTGTACTGTCCATAGAAGTTGAGCAAAGGTTACCTCAGAATGAGTTTAAGGCATGACAGCTCATAGATAACCAGAAAAATAATCAACACAGGAAATATGTCATCTAGACAGTGAAAACATTCAAAAGACTAGAAACAAACTTGTAGTGTAGTCTGCGTCCTTAATTGGCCATGTAAAAATTTTTCCTGGCTTGTTCCTTATTTTTTTATGTTTAATGTGGTGTAGAATGAAACTTCCTAGTGTAAAAGCTCTAGACACATCTGCTGAGCAAGGACTGTCTTTTTTAGTAACAGTAAGCATGGCACTCTAAAACATGATTTTATAAATTATTACATTTATGTATTGGGATGAAGGTATGTGTTCACACTTTGAGGGAGTCAATTCCTTCCTTCCTATACTGTCCCAAAGTTCAAGCCCAGATAATCAGGCTTATCACCAAGTGCCTTTACCCACTGCACCATCTTGCTAACCCATGAACCTTAAATTTTGTTCTATCTGTATCACCAAAGAATTCTATGCAACCACTAAGAACTAAAAGAACTTCCTGATGTTATTAGGAAATCATTGTTAATTCCAACATATACATCTATACCCCAACAAGCTATCTATTTTATCAACTCTAAATGGTGCTTAAAATATATGTAAGAGGACCCATGAGATGGTTCCATGAGTAAAAATGCTTTGTAGAATGAGTCTAATAACTTGAATTTGATCTCCAAAACTCACAAGAAAGTGGAAGGAGAGAACTAAGGTGTCCTCTAACCTCCACGTGCATGCACCATGGCACACTTCCTATACACGCTCTGTGACAAATAAATAAATATTTAAAAATATATGTATTTATAAGAATTTCTCCCTCTTGAATCCATCACCATCACTTCTTACTAATTGCATTTGTTATTTGAATTACTTATTCAAAACAGCATTTGATTATTCAAAATAGTGTTCCTCTGTCTTAATTGAATCCTGCAGCAAGCCGGCATGCAGCTTCTCGGCTTGCATAGTAATTTATCAATACACTCATTATGCATTTGTGATGGGGAGGACATAGATTAAAATGACAGATCTGGCTAAAGCTATGTCTGTTTTTCTTTAGGCCGAACAAAAGAGAAGAAACAATTGGATGTGTAAAGGGACCTTTTTTCCTAAGAAGTCTAAATACTTTATCATATTATGTCAGCAATGTTTACTATTATGAGGCATCTTTATTCTAGGGAAACAAAAGCTTTTCCTTCACCTACAACCCCAGGAGTGACATTTTTATATTCAACCGGGACTGAACAAATTGAAGACTGCAACAACTGATTGAAAGTCACGATGGATCAATGGAAGGGAATCTTCCAGAACCTGGCAGACCAAACTCTTTCCTCATCCAGCACATTTTCTTTCTTGTTCACATTTGCAGTAAACTTTTAGAAAGAACACACTGCATCTCCATAGAATTGGTATGTTCTCCGCAGCTACATACTATCACCAGGCAGAACTAGGCTCTGGATATAGAAATGGTTTTCTGGCTGGCAAGCTGTTTGTGATTTTTGTGGTGGTAATTGTTGATGGACATAAATATCAGGTCAGGATACAGTATTCAATCTGACCATGGATTTATCTCCACCAGTCACGCTGTTGGCCTCACCTTTCCAAAAGTCCTACTAATGCTGAGGGCCTTTGAGTTTATGGCTGAACCATGCAGATTAAGTATTCTATTCCAACTAAAAACATCTCTGCCCTTCAGCTTAAAAGCCATTTCCTACCTTCCATTTTATTTTTCCTTCTCTTTCTTTCACTTTTCCCATCCAATGTCATTAAGTAAGATTGAAAATTTGTGTATCATCAACTGTACTCATTCAGCAAATTCTACTGCATCCTTGCAGGATTGAGAGCAACAAAATGGCAAAGCAGAATGTCCTGACTTTCAAAGAGAAACTTTCTGGAAGAGGCACATATAAGTAGATGTTTGCTGACCCATGGGACAGGGGAGGGTTTCTGGAAGGTCTCTCATAGGAGAGGAGTGTGTGCAGCTTGTGAATGAGAAGGCATGCGTCCCAGGCATTACTAGGAGAAGTACCACAATGGAAACGTGTCTGGTATACCTGGAGAAAGGCAAATGTAGGAAACTAGCCTGAAGGAGTGAGCAAACATCACTTCATATCTGGCCTTCTAGGCCATACTGAAGATGCTGAATTTTCTCCAAGTGTGATAAGGGCTACTAGAGATTTTATGCTAGGGAATCACATGATATCAATTTATACTTTTAAAAACTGAATCTTGGTACCATATTTAGAATAGAGTGTGAAAGGGCCAAAACAGATGAAGACACAGGAGACTGCTCCAATGATAGAGATGATAAGGGTTTTGTGTTGTAAAGGCCTTAGTACTAACACTCCATGTATGAACCACACTTTGGAGCAGGAGCTAAGAAGTGATCATATGGGAGGCATTTGCTGAAGGCAGGGTTTACAGGATTTGTTGATGCAAGGTTAGAAAAGTATATAGTGGGTTCTCAAGAGAAAAAACCTGGAGCTGTGGATAATAATGAGTTGCTAAATTGCTGTCTTACACCCTAATGTCTACAAGCTGGGTACCCAGTGCATTAGTCAGGGTTCTCTAGAAAAACAAAATAAATATTACACTAAGAGAGGATTTATTAGATCAGCTGACATGTCAGAGGCTAGATAGCCTCACCATGATCATCATCTACAAGCTGAAAGAATAGCAAAATAAGCAGTTGCTCAGCCCTAGAAGTGAGAGCAAGAGGACCTAACAACAAAGCCTCACCATGAGGCAGGAGGCTTGGCAGCATTCTGGTAATTCATGAAATGCCATATCGCATCCAAAGACTGAAGAAGCTCTAGTCTAATGTCCACAGTGATGGCAGCAGAAGAAACTGTACCTCTAGAGACAATCAGGCTTCCGCAGGCAAGGTTCCCACTAGTCTTTTCTGTCCCACCAGGCTCTCAACATTTCCACCCAATTTTCATTCAAGATAATTCTTCCTGACTCTGTACACCAACCTACATGCCAATCATCAACAGAAACATCCTAACGGCTACACCCAGAAGCATGTTTTACCAGTTTTCTAGGTCTCTCAAATTCAGTAAAGTTGACAACCAAGATTAACAGTCATGCCCAGGAAAGCCATGGTGTAGTGCCAGTCTTGAGTCTGACGGCCTGAGAACTACAAGAGCTAAAGATATAAATCCCAGAATAATGGAAGGACAGAAGAAAACTAATGCTCTAGCTCAAACAATCAAAGAGGCATAAAGAGAAAGAAGAGAATGAGGGAGAGGAGAGAGGTAACAGGGGATTCTCAGTAGGCTGGAGTGTACCCATGTTGGGAAGTACAATCTGTTTAACTTTCTGTACAGAGCTGAATACCCTGAACGCAGTCATATCTGGAAACACTATTATAGACATTCGCTATGTCCCAATAAACCAGATGCATAAAATTAAACATTGCGAAGATTAAAAGATGAGTAAGAGTGACTCTAAGGTATTCTGGTTGAGCAACTATACAATTGTGTCAATTCCTAAGGTAAAGAAGGGCTAAGAGAAGGTTTTTGGATAAATTCAGGAATTAGGTTTTCATCAAGCAGATTATGAAATGCTTATTTGACACTTAAATGGAAATAGCTTATAGGCAACTAAGTATACAGTTCCAGAATTTAAGAGAGAAGGGTTATTGATATCTATTTAAAAGTAGAAATAAATACATGGTATATGATGCCATGGAAGGGAAAGAAACATCAAGGAACCAAGTGTACACAGAAAAGAGGTCTTAGAAGGAAGAGATTAGGATCAATGACATCAGCTAGCACTAAGTGTGGCACTGGAGTAAAATAAAGCTTGCAAGGGTATGATTTTGTTGTTGTTGCTGTTGCGGCTGTTGTTACTGTTGTGGCTGTTGTTGCTGTTGTTGTTGTCTGTTGTGAAATATTATTTTAAGATGTGTTATATTTGTTTATGCTATGGAACGTTTGTTTGGTGGTGCAAAGATGTATTGCATTCTTTCATATTGCATTTGTTTAACTCTGTGAAACTGTTACTTTGCCTGTCTAAAACTCCCAGTTGGTCTAATAAAGAACTGAACAGTCAATAGGAAGACAGGAGAAAGGATAGGCAGGGTTGGCAGTCAGAGAGAATAAATAGGAAAAATCTGGAAATATCAAGGATTGAGGAGGAGAAAGAAAGGAGAACTCCAGGGGCCAGCTACCCAGCTACACAGCAAGCTATGGAGTAAGAAGTAAAGAAAGGTAGATAGAATAAAGAAAGATAAAATCCTAGAGGCAAAGGATAAATGGGATAATTTAAGTTAAGAAAAGTTTTCTAGAAACAAGTCAAGCCAAGGCCGGGCGTTCATAAGAAAGAATAAGACTCTGTGTGTGATTTGTTTGGGAGCTGGGTGGCAGGCCCCCAAAGAGTAAAGAGTGAAAAAGTCAACGACAGATGCCGTCATCATTGTCACTGCTGTTATTGTTTCTGTTGCTCTTGCTGCCCTTGTTGTTCTACCAGGCCCCCAGTCTGTTGAACAATGTGACCCACATTCGCAGTAGATCTTACAGACTCTGAGGACGCCATACCCTGAAACCCAAGGGAAGACAAAAGCGAAGTTGAGAGAAGCAAAAACCAACCTCAACTGGGAACGTCTCTGACTACACCTCAGAAGACACAATAAAGGACAATATGGAGGTTAGACTTGGAGGCCCTTTACTGTTAGTGTGAATAAATAAAAACACAAGCTAAAAGCAGATGAGTGTGTGGCAAAGTCATGAGAAAAACTCAGAACCTTCTCTGAATTTTAGCCCCATCTGAACTAACCAATTAAAGCCCTTAGGTGGTTCTGGACAGATTTTGCACTAAATGACATTTTATTGAGATTTGTAATTCTAGGGAAAATGAAAGGTAGGACTAAATGGCAACTGGGATTCTTTTTTGTGGATCTAACCTTTATGATTCTATTTATAAGTTCCTCTACTTCATTTCCAGTGAGTTCCTTGAAGTATTCTTTGCTGGCTTTTTACTTCTGCTTCTCTCCATTATGGGAGAATAATTGTCAAATCAGGTGGGCAATAGTTGGTGGGTCTTTTTCATTAATTTCACAATAGTCAGTCCTGTGTCCACATTCCTGCGGCAATCAGCCTGGAACAATGCCCACCTTTCTCCAAGTTTTGCTCTGGGTGCTTTGCAACTTGAGTACAATTTTTTTTTCTTTTCTTCTTTTTTTTTAACTAACATAATACCTTAAACACACACATGAAAGATAATAAAAAGTAGATAGATGTAAGATAGATAGACAGACTGACAGACAGATAAATAGATTAATATACCACATTGACCCAGAAAAATAAAACTCTGCAGTAAGCACCACATTAGCTAAATCTGATGAGACAAGCATTCCTGCAGCTGTAGCGGTGGTCATTTTTCTCAAGGGATTTACTGATATATGAAGATTAATATACCCATGGGATGGAAACTACACCTGCTATTTCCAAGTTCACTTGACACAATCCAAAATCAATTTTCTCCTTTTTCTGAAGTTAGTTCTAATCTGTCAAGACTCATCCCTCTCTGGCCTCATCTCCAGCTACATCCATTTTTTCCATCATATTATTTAAGGACTACCATTGCAGATCACAGAGATGGAGATTCAAAGAAAGATAAAATATTGCTGAAAGAGTCCAGTGGTATCACAGAGTATCCAGTGGATACAGTAGTATCCACATGGACACTGCCTTGCTGAAAGCTCACAAGCTTGCTCCCAGAAACAACTCTAGTTATCTTCTCTTAAGTCATATCCAAAGGAGATTTCAAGAATTATGGATGTCCTTAAGTGAAGCAAAACAGCACAACTGAAGTTATAAAAAAAAAAAATAAAAAAAAAAACTTTCCCCTGAAACCTGCCTAGAGCTGTGTCTCTGGACTGTGTTAGCGATATGTGGTGACTTATTCCACTTCCCAATAAAGACTTAAAGGATGAAATCTGTAGAGAAAATAGGATGATTCACTCTGGAAGCCCAAGTTCTTTTCCTCTTGGATCCTGGCAGATTTGTTCCCTGGCAAGTGATCTCTTTAAAGGCAGTGCCAGGATGTAGTAGAACTAACTTCCTGAGTTTTTTTTTTTTAATTTTCCCAGCAGGAGTTTGGGTGAACATGATCAAAGAACATTGTGTGAAATTCTAAAAGGATTAATAAAGATACAACAGTTTATACAAAAGTGTCAGCACCACACCTATCCGTTGTCCTTGGACCCATCTTACTAGCTTTAAGAGAGGGAGAAGAGAGCATATGACAGAGATTTGAAAGGTAGCAAGTTGATTGATAAGGACAATGTCAAAGCAAACATCACACACTGTAAAGCCCAGCATATGCATACCTGCTACAAAGGCCATAAAGCTCAGAGTATATGTGGTGCATAGCAAAGATGGATGAGGGTCTTTTCTTAGCTGTGTATGATAGGTGGACAGGATAATTTTTGAGAGGTATTTTTAACTAGATTTTTAACTAGATTTTGAAATATCAGTAATGTTCAAAACCTTAATATTTTGTGGGTACCTTCTGTGACCTGTCACTTCTGACCCCTAAGCGGATTTGACAACTGCTCCCTCTGTCTCTCTCTCTGATGATGCAACAGCCTCATTTCTGCTCCCACCTTGCATTCCCAAATCTACTGGTTGTATGGGCCAACTTTTAGCTCCTGGAACATGCCAAGAATCTTCCACCACGTCACCCTTGTCGACTGTTTTTATGGATTTAGAATATCTGCCACATAATAGCTGACCAATAAATATACATTCATTCAGTTCATTTTCTTCCTCATACAGCTACTGATGGAACCAGGGGAGAAAAGGAGGAAAAAAGAAAAGATGGACAAGAGGGAGAGAGTAAAAGAGGAAGGGGAGGAAGGAAAGAGGGAGAATAAGCCAAATCCATTGCTTGACTTTTGTTTTAATAATAAATATCCTCATCATTATTGTCTTAGTTCTTCCCTTAGAAACAATCACA
>JAQHUG010000132.1:4019050-4033107 GCA_028555095.1 Dicrostonyx torquatus
GTCCCCAGTTTTGTTTTTGGTTTTGCTTACCTGAAATCAACCACTCTCCAAAATTATAAAATGAAAATTACAGAAAATGCATGATAATGAAATCTCATGTTGTCCCATCAATCCTTCCTACAGTATGTCCTTCCACTTCCCAACATATCCAGGGACACACTCATTAGTCACTTAGTAGCCATTTTGATAATCAGACCAGCTGGTATTACAACGCTTGCATTAAGGTAAAAGGGTCAATGCTACCTACCATGGTTCCTTGTTCACTTCATCTCATTACATAGACATTTAACCATCTCACATCACCGTAAGAATGGTGTAAGGGGTGGGGCCTGGCAAGATGGCTCAGAGGGTAAAGTTACTTATCTCCAAGCCTGATGACCTGAGTTCTATCCCAGACAGTAACCTGAGGCCCTTGAGTGTCCTCATTCCTGTGTCTACTGTCAATCTTACAGTGTGTTCTTCTCTAGTCTATACAATTGCTGTGTTTTAAATAGTTTCCTCACTACTTGGAAATCTGTGTGGGCTTTTATTTCATTCTTGAATAAGAGGCCGTACCCTGAGAACACACAATCCAGCCCCAGACCACTATTACCAAGAGGGCAACATGGTCAAATCACATAATATATTAAGGGATAAGAATTAGTTCAGTAATAGTGTATTTGTCTTGCAAGCCCAAGGCCCTTGGTTCAATCCTCAGCACCTTAAGAAAATCAAAAGCTTCCTGTCTAATACATAGCTGATACTTTGTATGTTTTGGGGCTGGGGAAATAGCTCACTGGTAGACACTTGCCTAACAATGAGGCTCTAGGTTCAGTACCCAATACAGAAAATTTTTAAAGCACATGCTATATCTGAATTTAAAATGTCATTACAAAACCTATCACAGTACAACTGAAATACACTCATAAATTTTCTCTAAAAAAAATCAAGAGAAATAGATAATTTCATTCTCTCATGAGCAACAATGAGATACTCTTACTCAGCTGCTAAGGATGGCATCACTGACTCTTAACACAAAATGATGCTCACAGCTTCTTCTGCTTCTAAATAGCAATGGTGCTATGGCATTGCCACACTTAGGTAAAATTTTTATGTGCTTAATAGAAAAGTTCTGCTCCAGATATAACCCCACTGAGAGTTGGGACTTTAGCATATGAACTTGACAGGGGACCAATTCAGTCCACAAAATTTATACAGTGTCTTCGGCCCCATGGTGCTTTTCTCTTCTCCATTGAGATAATCCTCTCAGCCTTCCAGACCCCACCCAAGTACTTTCTTCTTATGAAGAAACCCATCAGGTGTCACTCATGCTATTAAATGCAGCACTTAGGAGGGAGGCCGAGGCAGGCATATCTCTGTGAGTCTAAGGTTAACCTGGTCTACATAGCAAGCTCCAGGCCAGTCAAGGCTACACGGTTAGATCAAGGAAAGAAGGGAAGAAAAGAAGGGGGAGGAGGGAGGGAGGGAAGGAGCCAGAAAGGGAGCTAGAATGATGGCTCGGCTGTTGCGTACACTTGCTGCTCTTTTAGAGGACTGCAGGTCACCTTACAACACATGGGGAAGTCCACGCACTATAACTCCAGCTCCTGGGAAGCTGTCATCTTCTTCTGGCCTCTGTAGTCATCCTCACACATACACACACATAAACTTCTTTTTAGATTTTGGGATTCTAAAAAGAAAGCAGATGCCTTCCACTGAGCATTGTGGCACATACCTGTATGCCCATCACTTGGAAGGCCAACGTGAAAGGATCATGAGCTCAGAGCTGCCTGGGCTACATAGGAAGAAATCTGTCTAGAAAAAAAAAAAAAGTCTCACCAAGCCTAATAAAATTGATCCCTGGAACCAGCATAATGGAAGGAAAAAGAAACAACCCCTTGTGACTCACTTTCATGCTGTGACATTATTGCACACATGCAAATACACACACACACACACACACACACACACACACACACACACACACACTAAAACAGAAAAGTCTTCCTTAATCCCAGTCAGAAAAATGTTCCAACTGTGGCATTATTCCCATTCCCTTATTGTACATCTCTGCCCACTAATACACTGTGAACACCTAGAGACAAGCAGGATGCTGTCAACGTGCTGGCCTGTAAGCCCTGAAGAGTCTTCATCATGTTTGCTGCCTCTGTCACTATTCACAGTAGCTGTTCAGTGTGTGAAAACAAACCAATTTTCTCCTTTTCCTGCTAATGAGATTGCATCACTCCCCATTACTAACTTTCTCATTCTTCTTAAATGCCTGTCCTTTCTTTTTCCTTTTCCATATCATCAATTAACATTTTTCAACCCTCCCCCAAATAATTTTTCTCTCTTCTCCCTCACTCTTTCTCTCTCCTGTATTCTTTGCAAACAAACAATAAAAGCTTGAAATCTGAAGTCTCTCTTTATTTATTCATTTGTGTGTGTGAACGTAATCTATGCATATGTGTGTACATGTGTATGAAGACATGCACGTGGAAACCAGAAAATGATGTTGGGTATCTTCCTCTCTCCCTTCTACCTCATGTTTAGATGCAGGATCTCTCACTGAATCTAAAACTCAGTTTTGGCTTTGCTGGATAGCCAACAATACCCCAGGACCCACCTGTCTCTGCACCCACCCAGCCCTGGGATTATAGACACCACTGCCACACCCAAATTTTACATGGGTGCTGGGGTGCTGGGGATCCTAATTCAGGTCATCGCGCATGCACAGAAGACACGTTGCCCACGGAGCCACCTTCCCATCCGCTGAAGTTCTATCTTCATTCTAACCATCCTGACGTCTATCTGTAGCACATATCTCCCAGCTGAGTGTCAGTCCTATACAAAGCCCAAGAATAGCCACCTATGGTATATAACCTCCATCAAATCAGCCTCCTATGGAAATATAACCTGCCCTCCATCAAATCAGCCTCCCAGTTCTGTAGGCACGACCTTTTCCTTTCTGATACTTCCTCCTCTGCTGATCCATGATACCGTGCGCCAGGATGAAGATACCAGTGAGAGTGGGAATGAGGGCAAAGGTGGATGGTGTGATGATACTGATGATGGTGAAGACGATGAAAAGATGACAGCAACAGTGACAGGTGAATAACATCATTATTCTGCCGGGCTGTGAGCTGTAGCCCAAGTCTACTATTATACACTCTACTTTGGATCCCACCATACTTAGCTCCGTTACCCAAAACACAAACGATACTGCCCATTCTGTCCCTTCCTACCTACTTTTCTCTGCATTGTCATCCCCCATCTCCCAGACCTGCAGTTTGTACTTGTTCTTTAAAACTCAGCTTAAGCAGGCTAGAGAAATGACCCTGAGGTTAAGAGCCCATCCTACTCTTACTAAAGACCAGAGTTCAGTTCCCAACATCCAAGTTAGATGGCTCCCAGCTGTCCTGAGCTGCAGGAGAATATGGTGTCCTCTTCTTGCATCCAGGGGCATCTGCACTCACATACCTAAACACATAATTTAAAACGAAATAATTTTTTGTTTAGCTAAAACCAAGACCTCTGTAGCAAGGCTTCTGAAAGACTGTTCCAGTGGCATAGGAAATGCATCTTGGGATATAATTTGGAACACAAAACAAAGGATTTTTTTCTTCCTCCTAGCTTTCTTGACTTTTTCTTTCACAGTTAGACCAATGGTCTTTCCTTCCCCAGGAAATATAACATGCACATAAACACGTACACACACACATGAACTAAGGAGTCATTTACCCTTATAAAGAGAAGTTATTTAGAGTTCATGATACTATACTTTCAATTTTTAAAATGTAAAATTGCATAATCAGTCAGATTAGGTATCATTTTCTTATGTAGAATTGGTACCAACCACCCTATATAACACTTTCTGAGGAGTATGTTGAAATGAATGACTCTCATGTTAGCTATTCTACAGCTCTAAGAAGTTCTCAAGACTGTCAGAGTACAGCTAATCTTGAAGTAAATTTGCAAGCAATAAAACAGCTAATAGAGTTGCAAGGTGCAAGCATTCTGGTTATATCCTGCAGACCATACCAATTATGTACAAACTGCAGTACAATTGTGAAGTCTGCCGTGGCCACTGGTGACTCATGAGCTCTTGAACAGTTTCATCAATGTTGCTAAACACCCAATGACAGAACATATCACCAATACCTCGGACCTGAAACATAATCAATACAGCAACACAGAAGCTGGGCTTATTACAGTTCAAAGTAGCAGGGTTTAAACAGATTACAGGAGAATACAAAGCAGCTCTTTATGAGCGGACACAGAAGAAACCCTTAACAAATGGTGTGAAACACTGCCTCACCAGCAAGAAGAGATTTTGATTAAACTGCCTCTCCCAACTCAAGGCTTTCCCTAGACATAAGAGCTGAGATTTACTTTTTAAAACAGTGTCAGTCTAAGCAGACCTGCCCACTCTGGGGGAAACTGTGGCAGATGTAGATTTGACTAAGATTCCAAGTTGACCAGTCACACAAACAGCTTGATTACACACACCCCCCAAACAGTTATACAATTGTCAAGGGGGTTGGTATGGTTTTGTAACCATCTCCCAACTTGTTCTGTAAACAGTTATTTCCTAACGGACTAACAACTGGGTTTTTAAATCTTAATTCTACCAACTGCTTTCAAAATTGTGTTTGATTGTTTTTAGCCTACATTATCTTTTACAAACTAATTTCCTGAGGCAGAAAAAAACTATGAGGCTGTGTTGCAAAGAGTAACAGACTGTAATTGTGATCAGGCAGGCAGGCAGGCCAAAATATCACCCTTCTGGGAGTAGAGTGTGTAACTGTTCCCACAGCCTTCCTGTGCAGACAAAGTGTATGCCATACAACACCTTCCCACACGGAGTAAAGAGATCCCTAGATACAGGCAAACCAAATTAAAAAATGATAAAAATTTATATTCAATATATTCAATGTTTAGTAAGCCTCATTGCTTTAGAATTACAATAGGTAAGCCTTCAATCACAAATGCTAATACCAAATAACCTTAAATTGCATCATGAGCTAGAGGTTATCAAGAATTCCCATGCACATCTTCTTGAGTGATTCTTACCATATCACTCAGGAATACTATTATATCTAATTTTAGCTGAAGAAATTAATGTTCAAAAACTTAAGTGGCTTGGTGAAGGTCATTTAACCAGTAAAGAATGAGCCAGAGATTGGCTAGTGAATCTCTCAAATCTAGCAGTTTTTCCAAAGTATGTATTTCTAGCACTTATCTGTGACTACCTAACTACATCTATATCCTATGAACCCATTTATTTTTTTAAAGATTTGTTTATTTATTTATTTATTTATTTATTATGTATACAACATTCCTTCCATGTATGCTTGCATGCGAGAAGAGGGCACCAGATCTCATTACAGATGGTTGTGAGCCACTATGTGGTTGCTGGGAATTGAACTCAGGACCTTTGGAAGAGCAGTCAGTGCTCTTAACCTCTGAGCCATCTCTCCAGCCCCATGAACCCATTTATTAATAAACATTTACTGAACTTACACAAGATTCTCAGCACAGTGTTACATACTGCATACTCAAAAACAAATCAGGTAAATTATTGACCCAGGGAGGCAGTGCCATCATCAGCTTATCAATAGAGCCATTTTTTTTAATGTACCATGAACCAGACACCATTGTATCTCTTTTTAAAAGCTAACTCATTTTAATCTCATAAAAACTCTTTGATGTTGGGCAGCATTGATATTGCCATTTTTATTTGCGGGATTGAAGGTTAAGCCAAACTATTCTAACAGACTGAGAAGTAGTAAAAGATAGTGTCAGGGACCGTGGCCCCAACATAGAAACTAAGAGTATTGGTCCGGAGGCACGTGGAAATAATGAGACACAGTTCACACAGTCATCTCGGATTGGCATCTGAGGCTTCTTCCATCCTGAAGAACTACCCGCGTTTATTATACAAACACCTCTTATCCCCCAGGTAAGCCAAGGTGGAATCCTCATTAATATTCCTTTTCGGGGGGGAGGGGGCGCAGGGCTAGCAGAAACACCTGCCACTTAATTCTACCAGCTTTGGAGCCAACACTTCTTCCCAGGCGATCTACACAACAATAGGGGAAGGAGCAAAACCTTCTGGCCTTTGTCTTGCGGGCAGCAGGTTTGCAGCTGCCGAGGAGAAACAAGTATGGCTGGAGCCTGCTTGTAAATATCTTAAATGAAATTAGGCCCACAAGATAGTTTATGAATTGGTGAATTTTCAACAGAGTTGGTGATATTTCAGTTGGAGTCCAAAACATGAACTGGGCTGTAAAAGATGGGAAGGAAAGTAAGCATTTCCTCTCTCTGCTGACTTGAATTAAAATGGTCTCCTTAGGCTCCTATATTTGGATGCTTAGTTATCGGGGAGCGGTGCTACTTGGAAGGGTTTAGGAGGTGTGGCCTTGTTGGGAGAAGCAAGTCATTGAGGATGGGTTTTGCAAATTCAAAAACCCAAGCCAGGTCCAGTGTCTCTCTCTTTCTACCTATGACCAGCACATAGTTCTCAGCTACTGCCCCATCATCTCCTGCATACTCCTGTGCTCCCTACCATGATGACAATGGACTATACCTCTGAAACTGTAAGCAAGCCCCAACTAAATGCCTTCCCTTATGAGAGCTGCCATGGTCATGGTGTCTCTTCACAGCAGTAGAAAAGTAACAAGATTCTAAACATAGACCATGGGAAAAGGTGGCAAGTTGAGGGGCCCCTCAGATATATATTATGTCTTGCTTAGCCTCCCTATCTTTGTGTTGTTCCTCTGATATAATCTATCAGTCAAAACTTGGTTGATTAGTTGGGTGTGACTGAAAAGAATAGGGAAGTCAAGAATGATTCCAAAATGTCTGAGAGGACCAGGAAGGATGGAGAGGCTGCTCACTGAAATACAAGAGGGTGGGTGTTACTCTTTGAAGAGAAACTTAAAGGAAGCCATACATGTTGGCGCACACATGTCCAGTCAAAGTAGTGCGCCTCACACAGGCAAGAAGATAAGGCCTCTATCTAATTTGCATTAAAATAAATGTCATGGAAACTCTTAAGAAATTGTTTAGTTGCAGGCATGATAAGGGATTTACTAGATGACCAAATAATTTGTCAAATAAGCAGTTAAATAAACAAATCTGGACGTCCTTGAAGCGCTCCAGAAGGACAACTGGGAAGTTGCCAGCTTTGTTACACTATTTGAAATCATGAGACTAGATGAACTCATCAATGGAGAAGGAACAAGAGGAGCGCAAAATCCTGAGGTCTGCAGTGCCCACTGCTGGAAGATCAGATTGATGAGGAATAGCCTGCAAAGTCAACCAAGAAAGAATAGCTAGCAATAAGGAATTAAGATTACACCATGAAGAATAAAATTAGAGGAATAAAGTTCAGATGATAGATGAGTTTTAAAAAGCAACTGGAAAGTGACTTCTGGGTTTAGTAATACAACCATCCCTGGCCACTCTAATAAGAGAAATTCTAATGAAATAATCATATAGCACACTGAACTGAACACTAAGAGAAAATGGTAGGCAAATTGGAGACAGGGAGATAAGAACTCAGAAAGTTCTGGTGTAAAGGAAAACCAGGGAATGGAATGTTTGTTAGTAGGAACAACTAGGAACTGGTATTTCCTGTGTTTTAAGTTAGGAAGCACACATGGATGCCCGGATGCTGGTGAAAATGACCCAGTAGAGAGGACAATGGTAATGCAGAAGCAAGAAGAGAGAATTAGTGGAGCAAAAATCTTGAGTCCATATTACAAGATGGAATCCACACCAATGAAATAACTGACCTTGGCGAAGAGAACAAACAGTTCCTCTATAAGAATAGAAAAGGCAGAATCCAGAGGCATGTGGGGGTAGTGATGGGACTTGGAACGTGTCTGGTACTTATTTTATTTCAATATTTTTATGGTTTATTTAACTTTATTTTATGTGCATTGGTGTGAAGGTGTCAGAAACCCTGCAACTGGATCTTCAGACAGTTGTGAGCTGCCATGTGGGTGCTGGGAATTGAACTCAGGTCCTCTGGAAGAGCAGTCAGTGCTCTTAACCACTGAGCCATCTCTCCAGCCCTTATTATTTTATTAGAGGATGGAAAGGTAACTCAGCACCTGAAAATCAAGACTGAAAAATACTCTAAGAAGGATTGGCAAAACATTGTCTGACAAATATGTCAGGGGCCGGAGCTTACAAAGAAGCCATGCCATAATCGTTCTCTGACTCTGGGCAAATGGTGGTCTGCAGCCATACCATAAAATTCCTCTTAACTCTGGGCAAATGGTAATTTACAGCCACACCATAAATCCCTTCTCCAGCTCTGAGCAATTGGCAGCCGATAAGCAATTCTCAGGAAGGCTGCAAGATGCTCTGCCGAGATTAGCACAAAGGCCAAAGGGCCCACCCTGACCCCCAGAATTCCCCAAATTCCTCTGCCTCTATCCCCGCTTTCTTCTTGCTTCTGCAAGATTCTTCCATGTCACACCCTTCCCCCTGAGGTACAGGGTATATAAACCCTGTCCTGCTTTCAATAAATGAGACCTTGACGTAACTCAGACTGACTCTGTCATTCTTTCTGCGCTTGGTCTCCTCTTTCTACCCCCATTGGTCTTTTTAGGAGGCACCCCCTCCGCCACGCGAATAACTGGACCTGCTGGATGGGTCACAAATATACAAAAAAGGATGAGGTGCCGATGATGTGGAACAAGGGATTCAGTCATACACTACTGCCAGATGTGAAAACTGGTGGGAACACTTGACAAGCAGTGCCTTTGTTTTGTGAAGGCAAAGATTCATGCGCGCCACACCCCAGCAAAGCCATCTCTAGGGATTAACGTTGGAAAGCTATGGCTGGGTGATCGTGGGCCTAACAAGGCTCGTCATGCTATGACTACTCCGACAGCAGGTAGTTAAAACTTACCAACAAAATAATATCTTCAAGGTATAAATTAGTAAGAAAATAATAAAATAATGGTTACTGTAAGGAAGAAGAGGGCCGAAAGGAGGTGATTGATAAATGGGGGAATCTGAAACACTAGCAGGTCCACCTCTTAAGCTGGATGATTTGTTAAACTATACAAACATGTCACGTTCACCTTCCTTTAAACATTTTAATGTTCAAATATGAGATGGGTTTCAGTCTCTTAGTTTCCCTGCTTAATGTTAATCCATTCAGTTTTGGTTTATAACTCTTAGTTGAATAAACTCCATCAGTTAAGATCCTTCCACTCACTGCCACCTCTCCTTCTTCTCTGACTATGCCATAATTTCCCTTGGGATTCCATAAAATGCCTGATAGCTAAAGGAGGTTAAATGGTCCATGAGTAATTATCTGCAATCACTAGTAGCTCATCTCCCCTAGTCTTGGAAGACGTGTTCTGGTGTTTGATACACAGTGTGCTCACTTTGAGTCTCTGCTCTGTACTGGTCTCAGAGGTAGCCTGCCCGAATCTTCTTGCATGAGACCTAGGCTATCTGTATCCTATTAGTCCCCTCAACACTCACACATGGCTGTTATGTGGCTCTTATGTGACTCTTATTTGGCTCTTGTGTGGCACTTATGTGACTCTTACGGGCTCAGAAACTGTCAACTACTTCCTGTGTGCTGCCCTGAGCTAAGCACGAGGCCCTAGTGAGGCTGCCTCCGTCCACCTTGTTCATCCTTTGCTTTCCATCTTCCTGCCCCATGTTATGGAAAGCTCTCGGGGCTCTAGGACAGTCCCAAATCAGGCATGCTTCTCTGGCTTCAACCCCCCAAGATCCTTGCTCCAGACCTGCCCCACAGATAGCCACAATATAATCTCCTCTATGTTCAGATTCTTTTTGTAAGCTTCCTCCTCTGAACATACCAGATCCAGACTTTTAAGATTTAAACAGTTTTAACAATCCACTGAGCATCGGGAAAATTCTAAAGTAACATGAATTATTTTTATTATCTTTATTTCTGTCATTTGCTTCATGTACTTTAAAACTCCACTATCAGGCCTGCATTTGCTGCTGCCGTGATCCCTTTATATACTGACCTCATGTGCCACACCAACTCCAGTGTCATCTGTGGGACATGACATACGTCATTATGCTAGACAGGAGCTGTGTGATCTATGGGACTAGGTTCCTGGAGGTCAAAGGCAGACCACCCAGTATTAGCCACCACTGAGACATAGACAGGTTTCTCGGTTAGCTGCCTATGCGGGATATGGGCTTTGCACAATCTCTTTTATAATAATGATATTCTATATATCTACAAGACAAGGATTATCTCTTCAGGAACAGCTCTGGGATAGGGAAGCACAGTATGGGAATGAAAAAGACTACAGCAGAACCCTTGTCATACACGGGGTGTATGATGAAAAGGGAATAGATGGGTTAATGTTGATGGACAAAGAGTGTTATATTATACTTTGAACTTTATGGATAGGCTTGCTAGATCCCAACCCCCATGGTATCTGCTGCATAAGAAGGTACAAACAAGTATATTTCGGCAGGTGCAGAGAATCACTCGATGAGATAAAAAAAAGGGTTAGAAAGAGGAAGGGCCATGATAGCTAATGAAACAGAAGCTTTCTATTCCTAGATAAGGTGAAACAACTAGTTTGAGGTTTACGTTCCCAAAGACAAGAGTTCCTCTTCTAAGGATGTCTTATGTCTAACACCTGTTCCTGATAATATGCTTTTCTTAATAATTGCTAATGTGACTCAAAGAAGCTTTCATACTTATGATACATGACCTTCTGATTTGTTCTTTGTTTGAATACTATATAATGAAAACATGAATTCAGTAAAATCGCAGCAGATTCCAACCACTCTCTTATATGTTGTGTCTGTCTGTCATTCGCCCAACTTGTACCTTCCTGTTTACCAAGACCCTGCTTCTCCCACGGTCTGAGTGGCTCCCCTGAGCCGGTCTGTGGCTCTCTTGTGTATGTTTGCTTGCTTAGGTTTCTAGTAGTGGTAGTGGTGGTGGTGCTTTGGTTTTGGTTTGTGTGTTCTGTTGTAGTTGTGGTTTAGTTTGGTTTGGGGGGTTGTTTGTTTGTTTGTTTGAAGTCTCTCTATGTAGCCCAGGCTGGCCTCAAATTCAAGATCCTTCTGCTTCAGCCTCATGACTGCTGAGGTAGACAAGAATATGTCACCACCCCCCAGCTTCACCTATTTAATGCAATGACGTTCACTTTGTGTCTTATGATAATGTTGGTTTCCGCGTTTTATCTGCTTTTGTACAGTTTACTCAGCCCTCTTATGCTTGTCACTTATATGCTGTATCTTTTCACCCATTTATTTGTAACCTACAGGTCACTGAGGCTCTGTTCATTTTTCTCTTTGTTTTTCCCCCTCATTCTTTTAGATTAGATCATTTCAGTTGACCTACCTAAGAGTCCCCAAATCTTACTTCTGCCATCTTCAATCTTCTCTTAAACCTCTTCAATAGATTATTTCAGATGTATTTGTCAGTTCCAAAGTTTCCCTTTTGTTATTTTTGTAATTTCAATTTCTTCACTAGGGTATGAAGGTGTGTGTGTGTGTGTGTGTGTGTGTGTGTGTGTGTGTGTGTGTAAAATGTCACAGTGAAACCTATTCTTTGCTAACAAACAATAAATTTTTAAAAATAAAAATAAAAGAAAGAAAAGTATTTTCCTTGGCATCTTTGAACATAGTAACTTTCTGCTTAGAGACCTTTCTTTGATAAGTGAAAAATCTGGTCACTGTCAGGTCCATCTTTTCTGTTTGACACAGAAGAAAGCATATATCTTGTATCCTTCATATAGCTTTCTGGTCAATAATTTTATGTCATTATTTACTCAGAAGGATTTGTTGTTATTGCTGTTGTTTGTTTGAGATAGGCTTTCAGTATGTATTTGAAGCCAGATCTCAAACTTGAGATCTTCTACCTCCAGGTGCTAGAAATACAGATGAGCGCTGCCACGCCCAACTGTCCTGTCCTGTAGCTTTGGGTTGCACCTAGAACATCAGAGGTTATGGAGACTCTGGATTCCTGCTCTGCAAACACTGTTACTCTTGCTTGTAGGTCAAGCAGGTAGAATTCAAGCATCCATTTCTGACACCCAATCCCATGTTTTCAGTCTTAGCTCAGTAGCTTGGAGTTTTGTTTTCTATGGATAGTTCAGGGTTCAAAGAGAAATCCAATAAGATGATACACAGAATTTGGGACTCCCTTTTTGTGGCTCTATTTGCTAAGATCCTTCCCCTCCCTTTCAGTCATTGCAACTACTACAAATTCTGTTCTCCGGAAGGCTGTGAGATTTCCATCCAAGTTTAGTATCTTAGAACACCAACTATGACTCCCTTACAGGTTAACATTTGTAAGAAATAAAGTCCACATCCCCAGATAACCTAGACAACAAAGAGGACCCTAAGAGAGACATACAAGGATCTACATAGGAAGGAGAAAAAGACAAGATCTCCTGAGTAAATTAGGAGCATGGGGGTAAAAGGGGAGAGGGGAGGAAGGGAGGGGAGCGGAGAAAAGATGTATAGTTCAATAAAAAACATTTTTTTTTTTTTTGGTTTTTCGAGACAGGGTTTCTCTGTGGCTTTGGAACCTGTCCTGGAACTTGCTCTTGTAGACCAGGCTGGTCTCAAACTCACAAAGATCCGCCTGCCTCTGCCTCCCGAGTGCTGGAATTAAAGGTGTGCGCCACCACCGCCCTAATAAAAAACAATTTTAAAAAGTATAAGAAATAGGGGAGAGACATTTTCTTTAGCTCTGTGGCCACAGGAAAGTATCTGTGCTCCTATAAACAAACTCCAACCTTCATACACTCCTGTAAGCAATCCTAATGAAACCCATTAGCTCACACACGTGTGCACAGAAGAGTGGGAGTGAGGAGACAGGAAAAGGAAGATTGTTGGTGGGAATGGGAGGAAGCGAGAGGGTGAAGACAGTGAGCATAATGAAAATGCATTGCACAAGTAACCAAGAATATCATGGAACCCACTATTATATGTAAATTATATATGCTAAAAATTAAAATTCAAAATCTATGAGATTAGAGCTTGTCAGCACTGTTCCTTCCCTTCAAATTTCCACGTAAAATTCACAGGCACAGCCTGTTCAGACTGACGTTCTCATGCCTCCGGATGATGATGGCAGTTTGTACTTCTGAAGGATTTTGTCTATTAGAGGAAGTTCTCTGATAGGGGTTTGTGCCGTTGCCAAAAGCAGAATCAAGTACTTGCCATTAAATCAACAGTTTCTCTCTTGCCTCTAGACTTCTTGCTGTTTCTTTGCTTTATTTTGATTTTTTTTCTTTTTCCCTTTCTCTTCCTCATTCTCATCCTTCTTCATTTTTTTTTAAAGACTGGGTGTCATGTAGCCCAAGCTGGCTTCTGACTTGTTATGTTGCTGAGGATGACCTTGAGCTTCTGATCCTCCTGCCTCTACCTCTTCGGTGTTGGAACTATAAGGGTGTCTGCTGCCAGCATGCTCAGCATCACATATGCTGAGGACTGAACCCAAGACTTCATGCATGCCAGACAAGCGCTCTAAAAACTGAAGGACCTCCCCAGCCTTGTTGTTGTTTTCTGAACTGGAAACAAATGGGGTCAGGATGATGGCTCTGTGTACAGTAAAAGTGCTTGAAACCAAATCTGAGGTCCTGAGTTGCTTCCTGGACCCATAAGGTTGAGAAGCAACTCCTGAAAGCTGGCTTCAGACCTACATGCTGTGGCACATGGGCACCCACACACATACAAAAAGATAACTGATTGCTTAGAGATAAATTAAAACAAAAAAAAACTTATTTAGAGCACAATGAACTCTATCCTTCTTTCTGTGATTTGTTGTGTCCTTCCTTCCCTGGGACAGTAAGAGTTCAGCTTGCTGTCTAATATTAATGCTGAAATTCTAAAGGAAAGAAGAGGAGCAAGTATAAATACTTTTTAAGTATCACTCTGTAAATACTGTGGATATATTGGGATGTAGATATATTTCAGAGCATTTAAAACTTTAAAACAATCACTTGAAACAATTAGGCTGCTGATCAGAGTCCCTGCTAAGGTCAGAACTCCAGCACCCACACCTAGGAAAATGGCAGACCAGGTGAAGCCTCGTAGCT
>JAQHUG010000132.1:4033601-4045634 GCA_028555095.1 Dicrostonyx torquatus
TTTTAAACTAAAAGATACCTAAACTGACTTCCCTGAATCCACAGACTTTATTTTAGGGGCAAGAGA
This sequence comes from Dicrostonyx torquatus, assembly GCA_028555095.1. Taxonomy (NCBI): domain Eukaryota; kingdom Metazoa; phylum Chordata; class Mammalia; order Rodentia; family Cricetidae; genus Dicrostonyx; species Dicrostonyx torquatus. The sequence goes on from JAQHUG010000132.1 coordinate 4,033,668, forward strand.
GCTCAGTCCCCCACTTCACAGGCTTCCTAACTTCATCTGTCAAGAGCCTTCTCCCTAAGCATAGTCTTGACACTATCATTGGTATGGGACAATTGTCTGTATTCTGTCAATTACATCTTAAATAAACGCTTATTAGCCAGTAGTCAGGCAGGAAGTATAGGCAGGACAACCAGACAGGAAGTAGAGAATAATGAGAACAGGAGAATTCTGGGAAGGAGGAAGCCCATTCCTACCCAGTCCTGTCCAAACAACTAAGAAGCAGGATGTGACCTGCCCCACTGAAAAAGGTACTGAGCCACGTGGCTAACATACACTAGAATAATGGGTTAATATAAGTTATAAAAGCTAATATGAAGCCTGAGCTAATGAGCCAATCAGTTTATAACTTATATAGACTTCTGTGTGATTTTCTTTGGGGCTAAACAGCTGTGGGACCTGGTGGGAGGACAGAAACCCCCAACAAGCAGGCCCTCATGTTACATATCATAGCCTGTTTTACAGCAGCATGGGGACTGTCTGCTTTTTTGGGGGGTGGGGGTAATCCATGCTGTGTTGATGGCTTTAATTCTGAGCTGTTTAAGCCAGGCTAATGCATGATGGAGAATTCATCCTGTTTCAAAGATTCAACCACAGCAGAGTGAATCGAGGCTTCTTTATGATCTTGTAGGAATAAGGGATGTTCCAACTGCCTTTCCTAATTTTAATAAAGTCATATGTCCTCCCGTGGATGGTTTGTTACAGCGTCCACATATTCATGGCTCATAGGCTCTTACAGAGATTAATTCAGATGAGCTCATAAGTGTGTTGGCGTAGGTTTCTAGTGGGTGTTCCCATCTGTATGCAACTGATATTGAGGATAATATAATGATGCCAAGTTGAGGCTTCCCTTCCCAGTGCCGCCCTCAGATTCAATCCTTAGTCTGAATCTGCTTTCTCCCTGAAGCATCTTTTTGTCATCTCAAATGAGACTGACAAGCTGAGATCAATGAATTTCAGAAATATTACTTTCAATTCTGCATCTGTGTCCATGGGTTTATCCTCTCAACATTTGGGTTATATAACAAACACCAGCATCTTTCAGACAAATCCGTATACATCAACAGAAGAATAACTGTGTTTCTACACAGAAGACAGCATGTGTGCCCAGTGACACCAGAGGACTAGTGAAAAGAAAGTCAGCCACTCATAATGTAAGATTAAGAGTTCCTACAAAATACAAAAATAGTGGTTTATGTTCTTGAAAATGTATTCAGATAGCCTGTTATTTGGAATGCTAACTAAAGAAATTTGCTTAAAAATGAAAGGAAAAATGTCTTCTAGAATGGTTCACTGAAGGCTTGGTTAGTTCCATGGCAAAGCACTTGGGAAACACGCACAGTGCTCTGGGTTTGATACCCAGTAGCACAAAATTAAATAAAAATAAAGTAATATAATCCTTTGTTCTGCTAAACACTCAGAATACCCAAAGAGAAATTTAACAAATAACCCCAAATTCCCACTGTATTGATGATCAACCTATCTTTGACGAAAAATAGATATAAGCATTTGGGATTTATTTTTAATTCTTTCCTCTTATAAAATAAATATCAATATTTTAAATGTTTACTTCTTATGTGTATGGGTGTTTTACCTGCATGTACGACTATGCACCTTGCTCATGCAGTAGACCAGAGACCAGAAGATGGCCATGGAGGCACAGGTGAAGACGGACGCTAAAAAGAAATCCCACACTAGCTCAGAATTGAGTATAATAGCAGGTTGTTTATTTAGGGATAGACTCACAGATCACAGTCCTCTGCTCGAACAGGGAGTAGAAACTGAATCCAGCAATTGGAAGAGAGAGGGAGTACGCACTTTACATTGGCATTTATAGTACAAGAGGCCATGCCCAAGTGGGCGGGAAACTTAAAGGCTACTGCTGAAGGATTTCCTACAGCACATAGGGACTGTAGTTAGAGATGACTGAGTATCTGTGGGTGCTAGGAATTAACATGAGTCCTTGGAAGAGCAGCCAGGGTTCTTAATCCCTGAGCCATCTCTCCAAGATGTGAGAGGAACTAGGGAATGGAAAACCGTAATCATAATACATTATATGAAAAAAAAATCTATTTCCAATTAAAAACTACTGCTTTAAATTTTTTAATTATTTGAAAATTATTTGAAACTACAATTGTATATCTGAAAGAGAATTTAAAATGTAACTAAGGCAGACATGACAGTTCACATACATAATCCCAGCATTCTTGAGGCTGGAACAGGAGGATTGCCATGAGTATGACACCAGACTGAGCTACAGAGTGCTATCCTATCTCAAAAAAAAAAAAAAAAAAACAAAGGAACTTGGCACCTGAAAGTAACAGTGCTTGACATCTCTTCAGCAATGCGTACGCTGAGGTGAGGAATACATGGTTCATACGTAACTCAGTGAAGACGTTAGGCCTCGCTCATATCCTAAGGATTGTCTCTTTTCTATTTTTAGATTTGGGGGTTTAATACTGGAATCCTTGCTAAGGAACTTTTCTCCAGTTCCCAGACTACTGCTATTCATTTTAATTACAAGCAAATGACTTCTACAATACCTAATCACAAATCACGCGGGCCACAAATAAAATGCTGATCATTTCGAACAGAACATGAATCATCCTGATCTAAATAAGAAACAATCAGGGAAAGACTGTAATAAGCGGTGACCGTGGAGCTGGAGGATGGCTCGCCTGGTGAAGTGCTTGGAGTGTTTGCCTTGCCAGCATGAGGCCTGGGGTCTAGACCCAGAACTCACGTGTAATGATGAACATTTGCAACCCCAGCTCTGGAGAGACGGAGACAGCCTGGAGCTGCTGTGAAGACAGTCTAGCCTGCTTGGCAAACTCCAGGCCAGTAAGAGATCCTGTGTCATAAATTAAAAATAAATGTGGGCCAGTCCCTGAGGAACAACACCTGAGGTTATTCTCTCACATCCACAGACAAGTACAATGTGACTATACATGTTCCCTAGTAACAGGTCAAAGCAAGGGGGAATTTAAAATACAAGACCACAATGAAGAGGATCAGATCAGATATTTTGAAACAGTGACTTCAGTCTGAGACTGAGGTTGCTGAGTCTATGTCTTGTAGAAGTACTTTTGTGTGAGGTTGTGGGGTCCTTGGCACAGTGTGTATGGTTCTGGAAGGCTTTTCCAGTAAGTGCCCACACATAGGAAACCTTCCTTCATGACCTCTGGGCTTCATTAACAGTTTTCAACTGACCCAGAAACTCTGTTTTGATTCTGACTGCGGTGATTTGAATGAAAACTGTCCTCCGTAGGCTCAGACACCGGAACACTCGGTCCCTGGGTAGGGGTGCTGTCTGAGATGGTCCGGCACTGGAAATGGGCTTTCAGAGTTGATGACTCTCCCCACTTTCAGTTCTCTCTCCCTCTGCTCCATTTGTGGTTGAGAACATGACCTCTCTGCTTCCTGCCCCTGTCTGCCACTTGCTGCCACCCCTACCCACCATGATGGACTCTTCTGGAACTGTAAGCCAAACTAAATTCTTCTGTGAGCTGCCTTGGAAAGTCAATGTATCTTATCACATCCGCAGAAAAGTGACTGCACGCTGACAAGTTCCACTTTTTTCTAAGTGTTATTTCTAAATAACTACCTATACTACAGAATAAAAAATATACAGCTAAGAAAATTCACAACCCTGTAGTCCCTATGGCCAGGGCAGCAACTTGTGCTTAGGCCAACAGAGGCTGTGGTGTGAGCCTGGCAGACATTCAGCAAACCCTGTTCATCCCTGGCTCTGCACCCTGATGCTGTGCTGGCGCTAGACCTCCCCAGGCCACAGTGGTGGTGGAGGACTTCCTGGGCCAGAATGTGCTCTAAGTGTGTGGGTCTACGTGTTCACTGCCGTGTGGCAATGGCACCTGCATCCCGCTAGCAAACAGAGCTTAACTGAACACACAGTGCACGGGGAGGTGACCCCTGACTGGAATCTTCTGTCCCAGATTCTTGACCAAGATGAACAGGGTGGCACATTGGGCAGAGAAACTATTCCTGCCAGTGTTGCTCACTTGGTGTACATTCTAGAGGACTCTACTGTGGGACCACAGAGTCCCCTGGAACATCAACCATACCCCGCTGATGGTGTAAAAGAACAATGTGTTTCCTGTGAGCTCTGAAAACAGCTGCTGGATCGAAACCCACAGGAAGACTTGGTCTCCTCTAGCTTATTTGGCATCTCCAGAGCTGTCCAGAAATTTGGTCTTGACCACTTCAAAAAAAATCGTGATCAAGGCAATGAAGGATTTTGAATGCATCTCGGCAAAGCTACAAGGTAGGGATTGTTTTAATACACTTGTTGAGACAGCAGAAGAGGCCAAAGAGAAAGGAAAAAAATAAAAGGAAAGGACACTGGCAACTGCAGAAGAGGCCAAGGACCTGGCCAACAGGGCTGCCACCAAGCAGCAACAGCAGCAGTAACGGTGTGTGTATCCCACCGGCCAGTGCGACTCTGCTCCCTCTCCCTTCTCCCCATTGGACTTTATTAGTAAAAGCCCATTTCCAGGTCTGAAGGATTGGCTCCATGTCTAAGAGCACTCGCAGCTAACTTCAGAGAACCTGCGTTCAGTTCCCAGCAACCACATGGTAGTTTGCGACCAACTGTAACTCCAGTTCAGGGATTCCGAAGCCCTCTCTGGCACCATCTGTGCTGGCACTAGGCGTGCACATAGCACACATACATACATGCATATGGATAATTAAGTAAATAGATCCACAGAAACAAATTGAGTCCCCTTCCAGCCCTTTCTGCTGCCTGGATGGTGAGTGGGAGTCTTGTCCCTCGTCTGTGGCACACCAGGCTCAGCGTCCACTCTGACCATGACCTCAACCCCATTGGGCAGCTGATGACAGGTGCACAGGAGTTAAGCGACTTTCCAAAGGTCACAAGTAGTACATAGGTGAGGTAGTAATAAATGAGAGACAGTACGTACGGTCCCTGAGGGCAGGGCTCCTTATTATGCTCTGATGCATCCCAATTGCATAGAGCAATATTTAGCTAATAACGGGTGCTCCTTAATGCTTGATTTTATTGACCCCAGGGCAGAAAAGAAAGAAAGAAAGATTTAGAAAACCATTAAGAGTACAGGTGATAAGTGCTACCCAGGCACCACCATATAGGTCTAATGCACTAAAGAGGGAAGGAGGAGGGGACAGAGGCTCTCCTGACATGGTCCCAACATCTCCCTCACTCTCCTTGACTGTTTTCCCGTCATGCCCCTGAACGTCACTGGACACCACGGCCCTCAGTCTTGAACATCACTAGACATCATTCTCAGACTCGATACAAGCGAATAAGCAATGCTAGTTTCCTCTAGCCTCCGGACAACCTCATCCTGTGTGGGTAAAGTCGGTATATATACTAATGGGACACACAGCCACATTTTTTGTTGTCATGAGTGTCCTGGGGCTAATTCAGAAACTTCCTATTTAATGAGCTCAGTGAAGAGTTCTATAAGATGTCAGACAACACAGAAAATCAAGGAAACACGGGATAAAGAGGAGGTGTATGTGGGGGAAACAGGAGGAGAGGAGGGAGGGAAAACTGCAATCAGGATGTAAAATAAATGAAAAAATAATAATTAATAGTAAAAAATATTTTTTTAAAAAAGGAGATAAGTGAGTGACCCAGGCACATGCCAATCACGAGCATCTTTGCCTCCAGCCTCCCAGCAGTGTGCAGCCACCTGAGCCTCTGTCGATCTGAATCCATTCCATCGTGTAAGGACTCAGTATTTTAGTGTTTTATTTATTTATAATCTTTAAAAGTTAACCCCCACAACTGCACAAGTTTTTGCATTTTTACCTTGTCATTGTGTCTTGTCATGGTTAAGAGCAATGGCTGTTCTTGCAGAGGACCTGGGTTTAGTTCCCAGCCCCCATATGGTGGTTTCCAACTGTTTGTAACTCAAGGAGATCTGATGCCCTAGATAAAACACACACATACACATATGCACACACACACACACACAGACACATACACACCACACACAAATCTAAATTTCTTTGAAGAACAGCAGTATTGCTATGACCTTTAAAATAAATTAGACTTTATTCTATTTTGAAAACTCTCTTTAAAGTCTCTAATATCCTCTGACAAAGGTGCCTGAGTTAATCCATTTTCATCACTAAGATATATGTTCTGTTCTTTTGATGCCTTTGCAACAAAAAAATGGGTTTTTTATATATATTGTAATTCTTTGGAGTGTTTAAAAACTAATCCATCTTGAGACAAAATGAAAACATAAATAAGCACTAGATTGGGCTTGACTGGAACAATTACATTTACAGTAATTACAATATGTGGTTACTGAAATTATATATTGGAGGAGGCAGCCATTTATTTACAAACATTGTAAACATAAGATAACACAAGAAAAACATTGACAGTTCTTAACACTAAATTCAACCGTGATACTAGGTGTCTTACAAAGCAAATGTAGAATGAGTTCCCTTACAACTTCTGGCATCTAGGTAAGTCTGTTTCCTATTTGTGCTAGTTCTAATTTATTCTTTTCATATACGCATCTGAGCCAGAAAAGTGACTTTAAAAACTCTATGGCAGTCCGCAGTCATTGAGATGAAGTTGATGTCTGTGAAATCTGGTCAGATCTTCACAAGGGACCGGCTCCTGCCAGGTTCTCTCTCTCTCTCTCTCCTTAAGGAGAGCTAACAAATGCCTTCCTCCGTCTCCATTTGACCTTCATCCCATGTTTCTCAGGGGTGCCCTTAACCAGAACAGTCCCAGGTTCTGAGCTGCTGGGAGTTCCAGGGCCTAGATTCAGCCTGGAAGATTGTTTTCCCTCTAACCGGGAGACATGATGTGAGATCCAAAGTTACATTTTAAGTTTTAATGACCGTGCTTAAGAGATCCCTGGAACAAAAATGCCTCCACAAGCCCCTAGCCCAAGGATAAACAGTTCCTGAAATGCTGGAGGCTGCTGTTTAAGGAAGATAACAAGTCACGTGTTTTCACTCCCCTAAACAAGTTTGTTTGACCCGTCTGTACAGGATGTCCTTGATCACAGGTGGGTGGGAGGTTCACAGGTAGGAAATAAGTTAATCTGTATGCTTATACCTGATTGGATCTGATGGGAAATACTTAAACTGTGGCAAAACTTGATTCAGGGAAACCAGAGATGAACCTGGCCAGAACCCATGCACCTTTAAAAGCTTGTTTCAAATTTGGCTTTAAACTGTGGTAGTGGTCTTATTCTCAATCGGCGGTATTAACAATGCCATCTTCTCTCACAGATGACCCTGGTGTCCAGATATATCAGGGGCCGTGAACACATGAGGTGGACTTCGAAGTGCTTGTAACTGACAGTTCTCCAGCAGCTCTGGGGACTGAGCAGTAACCAAAGCCTTCCGGGAGGGTCTTGTTCTGAGTGACAGCGCTGCCTCTCTGTTTTAAGGGTATAGCCAGAGTCTGACCTGGAAGACTGGACTCCCGAAGGTTAGCCGTGGAAACTTGCAGGGAGATTTTTCTAGGTAAGGGTCTTGCCTGGTCTGGGTGACGATGTTTCCGGAGTGCTGGAAACCAGTTTTGTGCGGCTGCATCAAACTGAGGTGATAACCAGGAAGTGATCCTGCCCCAGCTTGCAGGGCGCCTGTAGTCATAAGAGGCAGGAGAGATTCAAAATGGTGTCTGAGGCCCTCCAGTGGCTGTTGGTGAAATAACAGCGGGGCTTTCTGAAACCGTGTGGTCTCCTTGCTGGACTACAAGTTGCACCCCGGTCTGGGTCGGGCTCCAGTTGCAAACCATGCCTGGGGAGAAGAAACAAAAGAGTTCCGAGGCACAGTTCTTTGTGTTGGGGAAGTCATGGCAGCAAGAACTTGAAAGAAGCTTACTGTGTTCCCATCACATCATCAGAAAGCGGAAAAAGGCTGAAATTACAGTTTTTAAAACGAGGTTTGACCAGCCCGTCCTGTGGTGGTGCACACCTTTGATCCCAGCACTCAGGAGGCAGAGACAGGCGAATCTCTGTGAGTTCAAGACCAGCCTGGCCTACAGAACGAGTTCCAGGACAGTCAGAGCTGCTAGCCAGAGAAACCTTGTCTCAAAAAAAAGAAAGAAAAAAAAAACAAAAAATGGAGTATGACTGTGAGGGTCTTACTTTAGAAATAATGTGAACCTACCTCATGATATTATTAATACATATAAATATATTTGTTTGCTATTGATATATTATTATTAGATAAACATAATGTCTTGATTTTAAACAAATTAATTTCGTCACCACCACCACCACCCCTATTTAAAAATGAGTCTTGTATTAGCTCACAAAAATTTAGGTGCAATATCTAGTATTAAAGCTGAAAACAGAAACTACCTCAGAATCATCCCCTTAAGGTAAAATGAAAAGGCAAAGGAGTGATGAGGGAGATTCGTGAGTTTACCAGCATGTACAAGGCCCTGGGTTCAATCCTCAGCACCGGGGAGGTGGGGGAGGGGGATTTCCCAGGTGAACATAGTAAGATTTCAGTGCTAGGAGCTGGGGTTGTGGGACAGCAGCTCAATTGGTGGAGCACCGGCCTAGCGTGCACAGGACCCCGGTTTGGGCCCCCAACGGCACATAAAGCTAGCCATGATGGCGCACACTGTGATCCTAGCACCTTCAAGATAAAGACAGGGAGATCAGAAATGCAAGGTATGTAATGTAAGTATGGAGATAGCCTGTGTGAGCTACTTGAGAGCCCGGCAACAGCAAGCACACACACAAACACTCCCCCAGGCGTGGTTTCCACTGGTGATGCACGCCCATCGCCCCCAACACTTGGGGGACCAATGGCAGCTGGACCAGAAGTTAAAAATCATCCTTCCCACGTTGAAAGTTCAAAGCCAGCCTGGGTGACCTGGGAGCCTGCCTCGAGGAGAAAGAACAGGAAGAAGGAAAGGAGAGGCCAACTGGGGAGATATTCAGGAAGATTATTGTAGACTAAATGAAGAATTCTACGTCATTCCCAATGGGGGTGGGGATGTGCTGAGGTTAGCTGTTCCTGCCATATTTTTAAAAAAATTAAAGGAAAAAGGAAGGAAGGGGTATTCCCAGGGACATGAACAAACTGTGCACTGGTTCCTGGGACTCCCACAAAGAACAGCCATGTGTGCTTCCTTCTCTCCTAGAGTCTGTGTGTGTGAGAAGGACAAGACCTCAGAAAACTCCGTATCACAAGGGGCAATGAAGCAATGAGCGCACAGGAAGGACGCTGGGGGCCTCCCGCTCGCTGGGGGCCTCCATGTTGGGTTAGGACCTCCCCCTGCTCCCCACATCTTGTATGTGGATTTTTCATAAAACCTTTAGCTTAAGGTTTTTTATTGTTGATTACTATAGGGGTGACAAAAATTAGCAACACTTTAAAAGATTAAGAAACCTTACCTAAGTCTTAAAAACACTAGCCAGGATTGCAGCTCTTGGCCGTCCCCCCCCCCTCCCCCGACTCATAATGAAGTCACTGTTTGCTTCTAATTGAAGACAAAAATTAGGAAGCATAATAAATCCATTCCAAGAGTGTCTTCAGCATGATGGGAAGCGAGCCTCTGTTCAGAAAGCGTGGAAAATGGGAAGGGGCATCAGCAGTGTCGTCACAGTGCTCGATCTGGGCTTTTAACCAGCAGTCTCAGCTCCATGAAGCCCACTCAGCAGGGGCCGCAATCGCTCATAAAGACAGCTGAAGCACAGGGGTTGACTCTGGCCACCTCTTCTAATTCTCCCAGTGTCTCCTCAAGGTCAACTGTAAATCTCCGTTAGGCAGCAGAGCTGTGCTCAAAGGGAGCCTTTCCAGGGGCCCTTGAGGGAAGAGGGGTATTAAAGGGGCCCGGGACTTAGTCACACAGCACCCAGAAACAGCAAATAGATAATCGGAGGGAAAGGTCCGAGTGAGTGGCACAGAGGACAGAAACTGTGGGTTGGGACTAATTTGAGAAAGTACTGGAAATCCAAGTGTGGGTGTGTGAGATGTATAAATGAAGTCATCACAGGGATTTCTGCAGGAACTTCTCTCTCTTGGTTCAAAAGGCAGCAACTGGGAGCCTGTGAGGAACTATCAGAAAGTGACCAAGGGAGAGTAGAGAAAGGGATGATGGCAGCACAATCAGAATTAATGGCAAGAAGCGATATGGGAAGGAAAGAGAGCTGAGGTCATTCCTTAGTTCCTGCCGCTTCACCAGAAGAATTCCCGAATATCAGCTACAAGCATAGCCCGTTCAGAACAAGCCAAGGGAGCAGGGCATAAACTTAGTGTTAGGCATCTTCCAAATGAAGAAACTGAAATGCAGAGTGGTTAAGATGTATATTCATGGACGTAGCCCAGTGGCACCTGGGTCCTTTCCTAGCACTGTGTTTGGTGGAATGTGGAGAGGAAGGGAGGGAGGAAGGGAGGAAGGGAGGAAGGAAGCCAAGCTTACCTAGCTGGGAACTGCAAATCACTCCCTGTATTCAGATCAGTTTGAGCACACCTTCCCAGACCCTTTGGGAGTCCCTGAGGTGCTTGCTAGCATATAAATCACTGCCCTACCCCAAAACATCAAAATCAGTCTCTCATAAAGGAAAATCAAATTCCACCAGGGACAGCACATTCAGACCAGCAATCTGATTTTTAAAAAAGAGCCTGGGTTATCCCTTCATTCGAGGAGGACCCTATCTCTAAAACCTCATGTCTACTTTGTATAAGAACATGCAGAATGCACACAAACTGAAGCAGACACTGTGGTGGAATATTATTTTAAGGTGTGTTACATTTGTTTATACTGTGGAATATTTGTTTAATGATGCAATGGTGTGTTGCATTCTTTTATATTGCATTTGTTTAACTCTGCAAAGCTGTGTTACATTGCCTGTCTAAAACACCTGATTGGTCTATTAAAGAGCTGAACAACCAATAGCGAGGCAGGAGAAAGGATAGAAGGGGTGGCCATCAGAGAGAGTAAATAGAAGGGGAGATCTAGGAGTGAGAAAAGGAGGAGGAGTTAAAGGGCCAACTACCCAGCAAAACAATAAATATGGAGTAAAAAGAAAGGAATAGAGAAAGATAAAAGTGCAGAGACAAAAGGTAGATGGGATAATTTAAGTTAAGAAAAGCTAGCTAGAAACAAGCCAAACTCAGACTGGATATTCTTAGGTAAGAATAAGACTCTGTGTGTGGTTTATTTGGGAACTGGATGATGGACCCTCCAAAAGCAAAGGGTCCCCCGCCCACCAAAAGCCAAAAGAGTAAAGAATAACACAGCCAACAGCAGAGATGGCCTGTGTGTTAAAACCATCACCCTGTGAAGTCTATCTGACTGCCACATGTGAGTTATTCTCCTGAAATATAATGAGCATTATGAAATTCCCATTGTTTTTTCCTATCCTGCACGAACTGCCTGGAAGATGAGATGCAAATTAACATGTAACATAATTATAGCTGCTCTCACCCTACTCAGAAGTATTTTTCTTTTCCAACAGACTCAGGTAAGTGACCCTTATTTTGTTTAATTTACAACATCCTATTCTAGCCCTGGAACCAGGAAAGAAAATGAATAGCCAAAGCAGTCCTAGGAAGTCAGGACATAGGTGGAGCTATCACAGCATCCAAATTCAAGTTACTTTTGGAGATATAGTGATTTAAGGAAAAAAAAAACTGGTGCTGCTATAAAAACAAACAACTAGTCAGAAGGAGCAGAACAGTGGACCCAGAAATAAACCAACAAAGCTATGGTCATTGTGCTGTCTAGTGTTATGTCAACCTGACACAAATTAGAGTTACTTAGGAAGAGGGACTTGAGTTGAGAAAGCACCCAACCAGACTGGCCTCTGAGCAAGCCTGTGATACATTTTCTTGACAGTTGATCTTGAGGTGGTAGGGCCAGTACACTGTGGGTGGTATCACATGGGCTAGTACTCCTTGGAGCTATCATGATTCAGACTGAGCAAGAAATGGAGA
>JAQHUG010000132.1:4072966-4148490 GCA_028555095.1 Dicrostonyx torquatus
AAAAAATTGCAATAATAAAACAATAGCTCCCTGAAACCAAGCTGGACTGTAGATGCCAAAAGGAAACTAATCATCAGCCATTTACCATGAGTGTGTGAGGAGTGTGCATGGAACTCAATAGATAAATGTAATTGGAATGCCCTCTTTAAACGAGAAAAGCAATGTACAGCAAGCATAATGCAGAAGTCTCTGGTCCAAAGTCAGATCACAGTGAAATTTATTTTTTTTTAGTTTCAGGTAGAGCCATGTCTACGTACCCTCTAATAGTTAGCTAACTAATTACTAAGCATACTTAAGTAAGAGCATTTAGTAATATGCATTGGCATTCTTCTACAAATCCCTAAATGTAAGATATTTCTTAATTAAAAGCAACTGTTAATTGAACCATTTCACAATTTATTACTCAGGATCTTATTTTCTTAACATCCCCATTAAAATACAGAACATAATTCTGGGTATTATAACCCAGGATTCAATGAAAACATTCTCTTCAGTTAAATGATATTGTACTACCATTAATATTTCAGCAACTTGATAGCTTTTTTAATAGAAATACTTCCTTGCTGAAAAATATATATTTGATAAATCAGTAGGCTTAATGTTCTCATTAAAAATAGAGTTTTAGAATTAAACACCGTAAGAGCCCATGCATGACAGTATAATCCATGCCCAAGGAGGAAGCCTGTGTCTGACATTTGCTCCCTACATACCTTCTTAGTTCCTAATAAATAATTAAAGAAGGGCCATCTCATCTAGTTGCATAACTTGAGCTATCAATTCCATGCCCGTGGTCCCCAAACCTGAGTCTCAGGATTCCAAAATGCACATTACCCACTGTCCCATGAAAGTCGTGAAACACTGAAGACACATTAGACTCCCACAGTGGCAGCGCTGGTATCTCCTTGAAGCTGTTAAAACAAAAAACTTTCCTATAGAACGGAAGGCAGCATTTTATCACCACACACACACACAGTGTTTCTATGCACATTCAAGCGGAAGCAGCGCTGAATTGGGTACTCTTAGTTCTGTTAAATTTACCTCTTCACAAATGTTTCCCAACATTTAACCTATGAGCATCTCATGAAGATTTCACAGATTAATTTTCAAATCTCTGGAGATTAAGCTATTTTTACACTGCCTTGAAGTCACTACACAGTGAAATGTGATTCCTCCTTTGTGGAGGCTCTTAGTAGATAGGCCACTTCAGAGCAATCTTTATTCACAATTAATCTCCAGATTTCTTATTCTTAAATTTTTAATCCCTATGACAATTGATTTTATGAATTTCTCGATTTATCTGAAACATACATTATGGAGGCCAAAAAATGCAGGCCCATCTCCACCTTCTCTGATGGTCAGAGTTTGGAGATTGACAGGTATAGTTGCCCATCCTAACTCAGGAGGTGACTGCTTAGTTCTTTTGAAATTAAGATAGCTCAATGCCATCCTGACAGGTGGTCAGGATATACAAATGTACTTCTGCTTCTTTTGTAACTATGAGGTCACCTAGTGAGGACGGTCTTCAGCACCTTTGCTGAACAAAATGCTAATGATTTGATGTCTCAGAGGGATAAAACCATTGACTGTGTGAGTTATCCTTTTGTATCATGTTAATAAGGTCTTTTGTTGCCTTCTCCCCCATTTATATTGGGTATAAAAGCTGTGGAAAAAAATTTCAGGATTTCAGTCACTGGTATATCCTCCCAATACTTTCTATGGTTTCTTTCCTGTTATTTTTTTTTACACATCTCCATATTCTTTACTTATATTTCTTCAATTCCCATGCTCCTACCCTGGTAAGAAGTATTTTGGGGGCTGGAGAGATGGCTCAGAGGTTAAGAACACTGACTGTTCTTCCAGAGGTCCTGAGTTCAATTCCCAGCAACCACATGGAGGCTCACAACCATCTGTAATGAGATCTGATGCCTTCTTCTGGAATGTAGGCAGACATGGAAACTAACATTGTATACAAAATAAATAAATTGTTTTTTTTTAAAAAGAAGTATTTTTGTTGAGGCTAGTCCTTGACATATGGCACCCAAAGTGGGGCTGACTGGTAAACCCCAAAATGCTTAGAAGTTTGGCCAGGTATACTGACATCCGCCAGCCTGGCACAGCCATGCTTGAAAACAGGTTGGTAGCTGGAAAGCTAGCAACTTAGAAAGACAAAAGGTGATAGGCTTGGCACCGGCCTTCTTACTTGCAGATTGCCCAGGGAGAAGTGGCTGGCTCCAAAGCTAGTGAGGTATGCAGGTGTGGGGCAGAGAGTGTGATGTCCCCGGAAAAGGAATGTGAATAGAGAATTCCTGAGGGTGGAGAAGCGATTCAGAGCTTGGGAGAAGAAATAAACGCAAGGTCATGCTGTAAAAGAGAAGAAGTCCTGAGCTGCCTTTGAACCATGATGGTGTGAAAGTCTGATTTCTTCCAACGTGCCTTCAAGAACACAGTTAGGGCAAAGCACCAGGTTTCTATGTTGGGGCGACAGTCCCCAACAGTATACAAGAGAGTACATGAGGAATTGCACCACAGGCAGAGAGGTGAATAATAAGCACTCAAAAATAAATGGTAGATAATTAAAGAAAATGGTGAAAAAAATCAAATAAATAGTTGTAAATATGAGACAAGAAAATAATAGTTATTGATACAGTTGCTTAAATGTATTTTAATAGTTAGAGGAGCTAAAATGGAGCAAAAACAAAGAGAGATATTTTGAGTTTGTAAATATATTCCTGCCCCTGGCTGGTGGGGCTGCTCCAGGTCTCAAGGAGGCCAAAGTGTGGCCTTGCCTTCCTCTGCAAGTGGTGATGATTTGGCCACCAAGCCACAGCCTCTGTTGCTGCTGAACACATGAAAAGAGTAAAAAAAAAAAAAAAAAAATTACATTTGGCTTAGCAGTGGCCTAGGTTACTGCTGAGATTGTGGCAGTCCACGCACACACGTGTAGCCGGCTGAGTGTGGCCCACACCAGAAAAGACAAAAAACAAAAATGTTTAAAGGGCTATACCTCCCTCAGTCAGCATCCAGAGGTGGGCAATGGAAATGCATAGAAGCTATTTGACCCACAAGTCAAAATACCTATATGGATAAATCTATAGCTTTTAACAAAGGTGATGATTCAAAAATTCTCCTAATTTTATAATTACAAGATTTAAAATAAATAAAAATATTAATAAAAATCAAATGGCTATACCCACCTAAGCTTGTAGTCTCATGCTTCAGTCTCAGAGCCGCTACAAAGGCGACATCTGAGTGCCTGTAAATTATGCAGCCTCCTCTAACACTGGCCTCTGATGGGACTGTTAAATGTAAAAAAACATGGCCTGTGCCCAAACACAGAGGGAATAAGGAATGGGCACCTCCTGGTCCCTAGTACCCAGACAGGACAACTAAGCAGCAGAGAAAACATGGCTGGCACCCCGCCATGCAGCTCAGCAGACAGCCCAGTTACAAATATATATCTTCAAAAAACTGTAGTTTCAGGCCAGCCAGTCAAGTATCTGTAAAAATTTAAACAGGTTAAATATGCTTTCTTTTTTCCATTTTACATTTTTTGCTTCTTGGTGTGGTCCCCAGAACAGGCTGAACACACACATAGGAACAGTGTGCGGATGTGTCCCCAATGGGGCCGGGGAATTGGCTCAGCATTTAAGAATACTTGAGGCTCTGACAAAGGACATGGGTTCAATTCCCAGCATCCACACACACACACACACACACACGGTGGCTCACAGTCATCCATAACTCCCAAGCACTCACATGGTGTGATGCATGTAAGTATGTATGTACCTTTTTAAGGCCATGTAGCATTTAATCCCAGCAGTATTCAGAAGGCAGAGGATCCCTGATCTACATATTGAGTTGCAGGACAGCCAGGGATACGTGGAGAGACCTGTTCTCAGAAAAGCCTAAAAAAGAAAACAGTGGCTTCCCCAGCATATCAGGCCATGTTTTCAAAGTAACAGATCTATAACGCCAGGATTAACTAAATTCCCTTCTCTGACAAAATATCCAGGTTACTGCAGCTAGGAAAGGGTTGGCCAGTCCTGTTGATCCATGTCTTTCTCTGATGGACTGATTCGAACATTTTTTCCACCTAGTCAGCAACTGAACTGGCTGCCCTAAATTCCTTAAATGATAATATCATAAAGTATCAGGTGGCTTAATAATATCAGGTCGACAGTCATAGTCCTTAGGAATGTGCTGGTTTTATAAAAGAGAATTAAAGACTGCCCTGTAAAAATCCTGGTCAAACCTCATTTGAGTATGTAATGTTTAAATACTATCCAATACACTGTTTACTGGTCTAGAAGTATAAGCTGCCCACAGTCTCAGCAACTTGGTTAAAATTTGTATTAAACTGAAAAAAGAAAAACACACACACACACCTTTGAAATTGACAAAGGCGCTCTTCAACAATGAACAAGGCCAGAGTAACAAAACTTGAGTAAGTTTGGTAGAAGACAGGTTATGTTACCATCAATAGTCTTATGACACTTGCAAGAAAATTAGTAAAGAGAATCTATAATACTATTAACTCAGCACTGTGACAGACCAGAAGTTACCTTTTGCATTTTCACAAAACACACTAAAAAGTATTAGCCTGTTATTTTGTTGTTGTTGTTGGCTCCATTTTTCCTTTGCTAGCCTTTCTTCATTTTGATAAAATCACATTTATCCCCTGTTTTCCCCTTCTGGTTTGGAAGGTGTCTGGTTGGGATCTATCTCTATTATCTCTTCTTTTTAGTGTATATTTACACTAGCTTCTTTTCTCACTGTTGTGACCAACACCTTGCCTGACAAAAGGGAGGAAGGTCTTACTTCGGCTTGAGGTTTGGTGAAGCAGTTCCTAATGGTGGGGAAGGTTTTGTGGGAGCTGCCCTCACCTTTGGCTGCAGGAATAAGGCTGCTCCCATCTGGGCAGATCAGAAAGCAGAGAAAGGGGAGTGGCAATCTTTCTCTTCACCCATTTAGGTGGACTTTGCCTCCTAGTCAGTCCTCTTTACAAACAATGTTGTGGACACACCCAAGGATGTCTCCTGGGGTTCTACACTGAATCAAATTGGCAGTGTAGATTAACAGCCACAATACTAAAATTATTACTCGTTGGAGGAGAAATGAAATAGAAATAAAAATGTAAAGACAGAGAAAGAGGAAGAATGAGCTGAATTTTTAAAACTAGATGGTTAAAACAGATACAAAAGATAATTAAGATAATCAGAACGAACTGTCTTTAATCTGTTATTTGCTGCCTCTAAAACTGTTCTGACCAAAGCAGAATGACAAGAAATGTTTGGAAGTAAACAAATAAAAAATAACATCTGGTCAACAGAAAGCAAGTTGGTATGTTTTTATTAATGATACAAAATGACATAAAGTATTATATAGAACAGAGAAAACACTCTCTGACTGCTAATATATTCTATTAGGGAAAAATGGTAAAATCAAAGAAAGCATGGCAAGACATAACATGTAAAGGACATAGGAGTGATACAGAACACAGCCAAGTACAAGAACACAGACAGGCACACTGCAGACATGGAAGATGAAAATAATTCCAAAAATGGCCTGGAAAGGTAGCTTACAGGTCAAAGACATTTGTTGTTCTTTCAGAAGACCTGGTTCAGTCCAGAACCCACAAGCATCCATCACTCTAGTTTCCAGGAATCTGACACCCTCTTCTGATCTCTAAGGGCACCAGACACAAATGTGGTACACACAACATGCATGCAGACAACACTCATACACATTACAAAAAAAAAAAAACTAAATAAACATTTTTTTAGTGCCAAGGTCATTAGAAAAATTAAACCTAAATTTTCAATACTATTTTTAAGATGACTGAAAAACTTTAACAATAAAAAAAAAGACTGAAAAACTACATGCTTACCCATGTTGTGACAAATGCCTGTAATCCTCACCTTAGAAGGTTGAGGCAGGAGGATCATGAGTTTAAGGACATCTTGAAATACATAGCAAGACCCTGTCTCAAAATAAAGAACTGGACAATGGTGGTACATACCTTTAATCCCAACATTCAGGTGGCAGAGATAAGAGGATCTCTTTAGTTGAAGGCCAGCCTGATCTACAGAGTGAGTTCTAGGACAGCCAGGGCTACAGAGAGAAACCCTGTCTCAAAAGAGGAATATTAAATTAAATAAATAAATAAAACCAAGTGTAATAAGCCATAGCATTTAATTTACAGAAGTTGTCAAAGAACATGGTTCACAGCCAAGTAGATAAAAAAAAAATGCTTACTCTCTATCACTAACTGTCAGAGAAATGCAAAATCATACTGAGGTACTTCATCCCAGGCAAAGTGGCTATTACCAAAGAAGTGAAAGCTAACACATGCTAGTGAGGACGCAGAGAACATGGAACTTTGGCAAACCTCTAGCTATAGAGTGTAGTACTACTTTCTCGTTGGGGCTACCCGCCTCAAATGATGATATAGAGACATTATTAATTATGAAAGCTTGGCCTTAGCTTAGTATTTTTCCCAGCTAGCGCTTATAACTTAAATTAACCTGTCTCTATTAATCTACATTCTGCGACATGGCTTAGTTACCTCTGTCTCTATTCATCTACATTCAGAGTCTCACTGATATCTCCCATCTCTCTTCTTCCTAGAGTTCTCTCTCTCCCCAAAGTTCTGCCCATTCTCTCCTGCCTAGCTATTGGCCATTCAGCTCTTTATTAAACCAATCACAGTGACACATCTTCACACAGTATAAACAAATAGTCTTCAACCCTAGAATCTAGTAGGAATTCAAATTCAAATACCTCATAAAGAAAATAGTTACAGGGCTCTCAAAAAACACTAGAAATGGACTCACCACAGGATTCGGCTATCACTTCTGGGTATTTACCCACAGAAATGACATCATTCTATCAAAGACTTATCTGAACTCCTATGTCACTTACAGCACTAATTTATAATAATCAAGATAAGGACTCAAATGAAGACATAGATAAAATCTGGTATAACCAAGAGAGGAGCAGGAGTGGGAGAAGGCACTGGGGAAGAAGAACAAATAGGAATAAAGTGTAATGAGGTATATGTGTAACAATGCCATAATGAAATATGTTCTGTATACTGACCTAATACAAACTTTTAATGTGTATACACACACACACACACACACACACTCATACTAAAGTAGCATAGTAGTCACCGGACACTAGGAAGAAGGGATAGAGAGGAAGGTATCAAAATAAGGCTGAGCAAAGTTCCAGTGTTCTTTAGCACAGTTGAGTGACGACAGTTTACAATTTATTGCATATTTTATAAGAATTAGAAAAGTCTGAAGGTTCCCCATACAAAGAAATGTTGAATAAATGAAAATGCTAATTAAGATAATCTGATCATGACTATACAAAGGTATTAAATTATCACACTGTACTTAAAAATTTGTACAATTGTGTGTCAATCAATCAAAAAATTTAGGCCTGGCATGGTGGCACATACCTTTAATCACAGCAGAGGAAGGCGGATCTCTCTAAGTTTGAGGCCAGCCTGGTCTACATAATGTATTCCAGAAAAGCCAGAGATAGATAATATAGTGAAGCCCTGTTTCAAAAAAAAGTCTAATTTTACATTAAGCTTCCTGGGCTTTACTAGACTTTAAAATAACCAAGAACACAGAGAAAGTTATATTTTATTGGCGTATTGGCCTAGCACAGTTCAATTCAGATAAAACAGAACAAAGCAGTTTATTTAAAGAGTTGAGTATAACAATTAGATGTTTCTGTTTTGCCATTGTCTGATTGTGTTCATGCAAGTACAATCACAGTCACCACCATCAGAGCACCTCCGTGAAGTCACCACCGTCCCATCCTCAGCACCATCAGAGCACCACCGTGATGTCACCACCGTGCATTTGCAGCATGGATACACAGAATTTATTGTCACACTTATCTGCTTTAGCAATGTAAACATTTGCTACAAGTAAACTTTAAAGGTAAAACTGAATGATATTAATCAATAAATCAAGCAGAAGTTATCTCCACATGACATAATTAAACATTATATAATACTGTCTCAGTAAGAACCACAAAATTAATAAATTTCACAAAGAAACAGGAACTAAAAGTGAAGTGAAAACTCCTAAAATAGTGTTACAAAAGATACGATGGGAAACTTATCTAAGAAGGGGAAACAACCAAATGATATAACAAAAACAAAATGTGATTAATAGTTACAATAGTCTTTTTACTGCAAAAATTTCTTTAACCACCCTAACAACATGCTTTATTTTTCTAGTTTCCTTTAAAAAAAATTACTCTAGTTAGTCACATGAGTTGGGTACTTTGTGGGAATTTCACATTTAATGTCAACAGTGAGGTTGTAACCTCACTCAAATTTTTTAGCTCTAAATAACTTTTGCAAATAACCAAAAAACATTAAATTCCCTTCATAAGAATTACTACTATAAAGTCAAACAATTCCTAAATAAATCACAAAAATAAATCTACGTTAACAAAATACAGAATAGGGTATACATGTGTGCTTAAAAAAAAAAAAGCAGAAAAATTACTTAACAAAGAAGCAAACTGTTCATATATCATCACTACTAATTTGTTCCTTTATGGCTGCTATTAAATATTCCCTAACAGGTCAGTGAGGATACAGTGCCACTATGGATCTGTCTGCAATAAGTGGTATCTGCACTACAGAGCAGACCATTCTAACTCTTTAAACATAATTAAATCATAAAAACCTCAAATTTATAAAAGCAGTTAAAATACTGCACCAAACAAAACAAACTTGTTCTCATTGCTCTTATTATACTTCAGCTTAATCTACAATCGTCAACATTTTTTCATATGTCACCTCAAATCATATTGAAACAAAACAGATTTAGAGAGAGATTTCTGTTGTTTTCACAGATAAATGGGAAAAGCAAAAGAAACCGGAGTATAGAATTTCATCTTGAATGTCTACCATGTCTGGCATGTCAAGCAGCACTTGACACAGCAAGTTTCTTCAAATGATCCATAAACACTTGCAAACTAACGTCATCTGTGAGAATCGGTGCTCCAGACTCCTGGTGAAAAAGAGAAGGGTCTGTGATTCAGACACACAGTGGTACTAAAGAATGTACACATAAAACAGACAAGGAACTCACTGTAAATAGAGTAATGGCTACACTAAGGCCACGGGTCCTCAGAGGGAACTCATCTAAATCCCCAGGGCATCCTGAGTAGCAGGACTTAAGTCTCTACTAGGAAATGGGATGGGGCTAGTTACCACAAAGACCAACAGTATGAGAGTGCAGGATTAGGGCTTTCAGATGGCCTGACCTGAGGGGGATGCAGGGAAAGAGGAGCCACCATTGCCGGTGTGCAACACACAGTGTGTAGCCTGTGTGACCTAAAAGCACATAGGATTATTTTAAGGGGAAGTCCGTGCCTCCGGGCTATGCTTCCTGCGTCAGGTAATCAGCTTAAGTCATAAACTCAAGGATTGTGTTATCACTGCTGCTCTTCACTATCTGTTTACTGTTAAAGTCTTTTGCTGTACCTGGCCAAACATGTAAATTTACCAGAGGACCCATTGATGTCCCTGAATATGGTAATTCTGACGTTGATGTTAATACAGCACTCAAGAGGCCTCCAGTGTTTCCAGCCCCTGTGCAAATTCTAGTGGTAAGCATTTAGAAATCAATGAGGAAGTATTTAGATAGGTTACAGCAAACAGGAAACTCTAAGTAAAAACTGACAATTTGGGAAAAGCATGGATTAAGATCCAATTGCTATTAGAATATCTCCATTCTAGAAATATAGAAACTAGGAAAAGATTCCTTTACAAGATTAAGTATTCCAACCTAAAAATTAGTTTAACAAAGGAGGAAAAATTTAACCCAATGAGTGTTTTAACAAAGGTTGGGGGATTTCTGGCAGGAGCCAGCCAGGAAGCAGAAAAACTTGTTAGGCTTGCTTTTAGAGGTAGTGTGAGGAATGTTTTAGAGACAAAGTGAGAAACAGGGAGCCACAGCAGGTAGCTAAGAAAAGCTTCCTAGATGAAAGGAAACCTTCTTATCTGAGATCAGTGATATCAAAGACAAGAATTTCTTCTGCTAAAGATACCTTATCTAATACCTAGCATTTGGATGTTCGACTCTCCCTAAAAATCACCAAAAGAAGCTTTTCTCACTTTGTCAACTGACAATATATGACCCTCTGAATTGTTCTTTGTTTGAAAACTATATATTGAAAATGAAAATTCAGTAAAGTTGCAGCAGATTCAAACCACTCTTTTGTGTGTTGGTCTGTCACTCGCCTAACTCGTGCCCTCCTGGAAACAAGGCCCTGATTCTTCACGGTCTGTGGAGCTTCTCTGAGCCGGTCAGTGGCACTTGTGAAAATGTGTGCCACCACAGATAAACTACAGATGTTCTTCAAAAACACGCCTTAATATTTTCATTGATGTGTGAACCAGCGAAAATGTTAGCAATTCCTTCAAGCAACAAGCAAAACCAGAGCTGCCATATGAGCCCGCTGTCCCACCTCTGAGTGGTACTCAAAGAATCTAAGTCCCACCACAGAGATGTTTGATGTTCGCACATGCACATTTATTACTGAGCTTTTCACAATAGCTAAACTGCAGAACTAGCCAAGATTTCTATGAAGAGATGAACAGATACAAAAAAATGTGGGTGGTATGCATGCACAATGGAATATTATTTAGATGCAAAGAAATCATGACATTTGCACAAAACTGGATGAAACTTGAACTTACTATTAAGAAAAGTAAGCCAAGCCGGGTGGTGGTGGCACACGCCTTTAATTCCAGCACTCGGGAGGCAGAGGCAGGTGGATTTCTGTGAGTGTGAGACCAGCCTGGTCTACAAGAGCTAGTTCCAGGACAGGCTCCAAAGCCACAGAGAAACCCTGTCTCGAAAAATCAAAAATAAAAAAAAAAAGAAAGAAAAGAAAAGAAAGTAAGCGAGACTCAAAAACACACACAAACACATTTTCTCTCACACACAGAACCTAGTCTTGTGTGTGTGTGTGTGTGTGTGTGTGTGTGTGTGTGTTTGTGCATATGAGGTAAGACTAGGAAGGAGACGGTGAGAGTGGAATAAGTTATTTTAATGGAAGAGTGTTGCAATAGGGTATATTTGACATGAAAGCAGAAGGGGGTACTTAGAACAAGAAAAGGGAAGAAGACATAGGAGACTGAAAAGGGCAGAAAATCAGGTAGACAAATTAGAATAAAATTGAGAGCTCTAACCTCTACATGTGTGCATACGTGCATACCCACATATCCCAGTAACAAAGTTTAAAAGCAAAACCAAATAAAATACATCCAAGACTAGGCAGCGAGGCTCCAGCTTTCCATCACTTAGGAGGTGAAGCACTGCACAACAGTGTTACAGTGATGCCCTCTTCAGGCCACTCACGGAGAACACTCACCACTAGAGCTTTGTAGCTATAGAACATGCATGTGTTCTTTTTATTATTATTATTAAAAGTCGTCATTAAAAGTCTTTTTCCCCCCACAGGCCTGACTCAAAAGCCAGGATCTTGTTTCTATATTTTGATTATTCATCAACATGTTTCTTTTTTCAGAAGCAAAGATATCATCCAAAATGTTTCTGATGTCCTTATTTTTAACTTGGTACTGGCTGAATCAAAGCAGCTGAATTTGAAACAAGTTCACTATCATTCCCCTCAAGGATTAACTCATCTTTCTGGGATTCAGATCTGAACAAACAACACAAGTTCTCCTGTTAACTCTGGCTACATTACACTGATGGAAGCGAGCACAGGAAGATCTCCTCCTGTGACGGAAGCCCCAGTGTGACATCCTTCGGCATGGTGTGCACTGACTACAGACGGTACAGCAGCCAGTTCCTTTCCAACCCTGCCATCCATCAGCCCACAGCCACAGCCTGCTCTTCCCAAAGAAACTGAGTTTGACACAGATGTGACTAAAGATCCTCCAGAGGCTTCCTCAGGAGCCCTTCACAGTAGCTATGCGTCCCTTCACAGTGATGTTGACGTCTTCTGGCATGCTGACATATGAGTGCTGAAAATCCTCATAGCACACGAGGCAGAAAAGACTTTTTAGGCTTTTTCCTTTGGGGGTACAGGCAGGAGGGAAAAGGACGTGTACCCAGGGCTATCCCCAAACTCACTATGTAGCTAAGGTTGACCTTGAATTCCTAATCCTCCTGCCTCAACTTTAAAGGCTGAGGTTACAGGTGTATGTTAACATGCGCAGTTATCACTGGGTTCTTGATTATTAGAAAAAAAAAATAAGAGATCAGATTCCATTAATTTTTAGCAAAATATTTAGCTAGTTATCCCAAAATTGCAGTTATTAAATTAATTTTAAATATAAATTCTGAATCTGGCCTGGGTTTAAAACAGGTACTTGGCCATCCTGAATCTCATTCTGTAGACCAGGCTGGCCTCAAATTCACAGAGATCTTCCTGCCTCTGCCTCCCAAGTGCTGGGATTAAAAGGTGTGCAGCACCACGCCCAGCTTTTGTTTGTTTAAATAAATAAATAAATAAATGGTTTGTTGTTGCTGCTGTTGTTGTTTAACCGTATATCAAGATAGACCATCAGGCCAGGGCCAGGTGTAGTGCCACAAACTGTAACCCCAGCACCCAGGAGGATAAAGCAGAAGGATCGTAATTTCAAGGCCAGGAGAGCAACAAGGTAAGATCTAGTCAAAAAAAAAAAAAAAAAGGAAGAGGAAGAGGAGGAAGAAGAGAGCTGGGCATGGTGGGATACACCTGCAATTACAGCACTCAAGAGGCAGAAGGCCTGGTCTACCTAACACATTCCAGAACACCCAGGGCTCACAGTGAGGTCCTGTCTCCAAAAGAAGGGACAGAAGGACAGAGGAAGAAAGAAACAATCCTGTTGTTCATACTTACGCTTTTAAAACCCTGCTTCTGGGAGGTAGTAATTAAACTCCAGGTCCAAAATGGGTTTTCTTCCCTATGTTAAATATGTTGAGGTGTGTGTGTGTGTGTGTGTGTGTGTGTGTGAGAGAGAGAGAGAGAGAGAGAGAGAGAGAGAGAGAGAGAGAGAGAGAGGAAGGGCCACAGTGTCCCTGTGGAGGTCAGAAGACAACTCTTGAGTTGGTTCTCTCTTGTCACCTTGTAGAACCAGGGGATTGAACTTGGGTTATGGGGCTGCCCCAAGAGCCTCTACCTGTGGAGCCATTTAACCAGCCCTATGTGATTTTTTTGGTTCTGTCTTTGGGTTTTGTTTTTGTTGTTTTTTTGAGACAGGGTTCCTCTTTAGCCCTGACTGTCCTGGAACTCTGTAGACCAGGCTGGCCTCAAACTCACAGAGATCTGTCTGTCTCTACCTCCCCAATGCTGGAATTAAAGATGTGTGTCACCACCACCCAGCTCTGTGTTATTTTAAGAAGCTACTTTCCAATGGTAACAGTGAAAACTAATAGTGTGTACTAGGTATCATTGTCCGCATGGAGCACATATAAATCTTACACTCTGTAAACAGGAAGTGAAGGCTGAGAGAAGTAAATAATTTAGAGAGTTTGCAATCTCAACCACCATTCCAGAATGATGTTCCTTCCAGATTACCAACCTGACAAGTTATTTCCTATATAAGCCTATCAACTATATTTTCATACTGAAACTTAAAGCCAGAAAGAGCAGTAACAGGAAAGCACTGCTTACTTGAAATGTTTAATTTCATAAACTAAGTCATGGTTTACAAATACAGAAATGTAGCAGCAGAAAGCTAGTAGTGTTTTACTAGGTTTTTCTCTTTAATATTTCATTACATTTGTGTGTGTGTGTGTGTGTGTGTGTGTGTGTGTGTGTGTGTGTGTGTGTCTCCATCCTAAGGTTAGAGGACCACTATGTGGTCCTGGGAACTGAACTCAGGTCACCAGGCTTGGTGTGAAGAGCTTTACTCTCCTACCTCACCTGCTACCCGCATTTGGTTTTTCAACTTAACTGTGTCAATGGTAGTAATCAGCAGAAGGGGAAGTGTAGCTGCTGCCTTTAGAAAACAAACTGCTTGCTGGGTGGTGGTGGCAGCGGCGGCAGTGCAAGCCTTTAATCCTACCACTCGAGGCAGGGGGATCTCTGTGAGTTCAAGGCCAGCCTGTCCTACAGAGTGAGTTCCAGGACAGGCTCCAAAATTATACAGAGAAACCCTGTCTCAAAAACCGAAAAGGAAGAAACTGCTCTTCCCCACAAAGCCTAGCTCACCAGGAGTGACACTGAATGCCTGGTTTTCTTAAATCCAGCTAGCCAGCTAACTTTGCTTGTCTGCCAATCCACTGGCCCTTTAGGGACTCACCTGGTCCTTAGGAGCCCTTGATATATAATCCATCACAAATATTATTTTTATAAGTTTATTTATTATTTTATGCATATGAATGCATGTGCATGTATGTATGTGAACCACATGCATGCAGGGCCCACAGAGGTTGGAAACAGGGGCATCGGATCCCCTGGAACTGGAGTTACCAATGACTGTGCAGCCATATAGCTTGCTGGGAATTACACTCTAGTCCTTTGCAAGAGCAGTAAGCAGTCTTAATGACTTAGCTATTTCTCCAGTCCCACAAGTACCATTTTATTTTAAAATTTCCTCTTGCCCCCTTTTCTCCATGCTAATTATTACTGACTTCTTTGAACTAGTTATTGGTGCTATTTTCCTAGCCTCTTGGTTTTGTTTTTAGTTTACTTTCTTAACTATATCTAAGTTTTCTTACTCTGGGATCCAAAACTAAAACCAAAAATCAGTTCTCAAAATTAAGTACAGTAGAAGGCTGGTTGATGAAATATTCTGTGTCTAAAACTCTATTTCTTAGTATTACACTTAGTTTCTTGCCCCCTCCAGCAAAATGGACGTGGGTGAAAGACGATACTGATAATGTATATGTATGCTTAGTCATAAATCCTTTCATATAAGCATGCCCTTCCCACACTCCCAAGATTGAGTTCCTTTCCTTACTATAAATATCTCCCCATCTTTCATGACTTTTCAATCTTGGATTTGATATATATGCATCACAAAACCTAATTCCAAACCACCTCCACAGATCTCCCATACACTAGTCTCTGCTTTCCTGACACGGCAGGGATAATACAATAATCAGTCACACAACCATAGGAGAGATCTCAGGGATTCAGTGAAATGGCACCAGCCTGGAGGTGAGATAGGGTGAAGAAACAAAACCACAGAGAGGGCATCAAAGCAGATGAGCTTTGGCTAATTTGAATAAAAGGTCAAAATGGTAGCTTTATTTGTTTGTTTGTTTGAGGCAGAGTTTCCCTGTCTAGCACTAGTTCTGGAACTCGCTCTGTAGACCAGGCCAGGCTGACCTCAATCTCACAGAGATCCGCCTGCCTCTGCCTCCCTAGTGCTGGGATTAGAGGTGTGCGCCACCACCGCCCGATCAAAATGGTAGCTAACCACAGAAAAGATATTTGGGTAGAGCAGTAAGAACCCACAGTGACAATATAAAGAGTAACTGATATCATATGTAATTTAGTCAAGAGTGTTGATTTTGGAGCTGACTTCCAGGCCACTATATTAGGAAAACTAATCTGAGCACTGTGAAAATGGGGTAGCTGAAGTCTTAATATCACTTTGCAAGGAATTCCAGCAGAATGTGACAGGAGTAAGAGCGCCTGGCTTTGGTCCATGGCAAGCATGAGAGGAAATGGGTAAATGAAATAGACAAAACGGACGCAAATAATCAGAGATGAGGGAAATGTTGTAAATGACTAGCTTTGAGCCTTGGACATGAAGAGACTAGAAAGGTGCTCTGTGGAAACAGAAAATCAAAAGATCAAACTAGTATACAAAAGGAGGTAAGGTCAAGGCCTTCTGTCTGTGAAATGTCCATAGGAAATTCAACAGCTCACTTTGAAGCCAAACTAAAGATGAAAGCTGAAGACATAGAACAGATGCAGTCACCAAGAGAAACCATCAGGACAAGTTTTGGCACAGTTCTATAAGCAAAGGGACGTGCTCATATGATTGCTAAGTTTCAGAAGGAAAAAGACTGTAGTGGGCAGGGCTGATAAGAGCAGGCTCGTTAGAGCAGCTGCTGCAGTGAGAGGCCCTTAGCACCAGGCAATGGTGCCTGGGGGCTACTGGCTTGAGGTCTTCCCTGAACAGCTAGTTATTACTTATTATTCTTCCCATCCTGTGTCCCATAGCTAATCAGTGAGCACCACTCTACAATATCTATATGAAAAATCAGTATTTTCCTTCCACTCTCCCACTTACTGGCACATGTTCTCCCAGAGATGCTGGCTCAAACCTCCAATTTGCACTGTTCTCCTATCAACTATTTTTAAGATAGTTAGGAAGAAAGTACAATAAGCAGCCACACGTGGGACACCTAAATTCACTCGTTAACGCTGAGCCATGCCGGCTTTATGTTTTTAAATTTTCCCTTTTCTTCTTTCTACTGAATCATTCCTACAAATGTGAAGACGTCAAGACATTTTACCACTAAATGTATCTAGATATACCTTCTAAAAGTAATGACAAGCGTCACATAACTCCAAAACTATAATCACACTCAAAGTGCTACATTAGTTATCTGACAGTGTATGTTCAAACGTCACAGTAACCACGTTTGCACTCATTATAGCTATCCCCTCCATCTAATCCTGGATGCAGTCAGGATTCAGACTGTGTATGAAGCTGCCCTACCCTGAAGTAACATAATTCCTGCAAATTCCACTGACGTGCCATGAAACCTCCCTTGGAAATACCTCCTGAGTCTATTCTCAGTGTCACCTTGCTTCATTCCTCCTCGCTTGTATTACTTCAATTAATACCTGCATATGTCTAAGATTCAAATTTGCTCCTCTGTCCAAAAGCTTTCAGTAACTGCCAAGTAAAGACAGCTCAGTCTTTACCAGGGCATTCAAAGTCCTCCACAATTCCCTCCACAGTTTTAAGATCTACAACTCATCTCTACATATACCCTATCGCCTTAGCCCATACTTTCTGCTAGCTGAATTCCCTGCTCAGCCATCTCCACCAGAGATGAAGCCTTCCTTAAACTAATGGTCTTCTCACTGAGCTCTTTCCTCCTCACACACCCTCCCCTGTAACCACCGTGGGACTGCTTCTTTGTCTTCCCCTCCAGTCCTCTCCAGTTCTCTCCAGTCCCACTTTGCATATTCTGTCTTCTACTTCACTGATGTAGCTAAGCTCTAGTACTAGACCAGGAGCTCTCCAAAGGTGGGGCAGGCTGTCATCACACACCCTGAAGTGCTAGCACAGAAGCCCATGCAGACTGGATAGTCTATGAATGTTGGCATGTTTGTTTCTCCTTCTTAACCAGAATCCTTGGGCTCTCCTTGCTTCCTGTGGTCTTCTGTATCTTAGAGTTACACATTACACTTGAATTACCATATGCCTGTCTTATAGACGTGATTGCTTGTGTCCAGTGTATTGGTTCTAAACTTGGAATCTGAAGAACTTTTATGTGTCAAGATTACTTTTTTATTTTCTAAGGTAGCACCAAATACTAATTATATTTTCTATTCTTCTCTTATATCTTCCCACAGAAATCAACATTAAATACACAGGGAAAATGTAGCTTTTACTGAAATAACTAAGGAGACAAAAAGAAATTATTTCTGAGACTGTCACTCAAACTTACCTGTCCCCAGGCATACATGTTATTATGAGTCTGTGAGGGGTTGACTTTGGAAAGGAGGAAACGTGCCTTAAAAGCAAACATAAATAAATAAATAGTTAGATAAATAAATAAATGAAAGTGCTGGTCAGAAACAGACTTAGGATAAGCTACATACAACATACCATCTAACATCAACTTAACTGAATATATTGGTAAAAATAATTTTATTAAAATTTAACACTTGAAAAGATTAAATTTTAAAATGCACAGGCCACAATATAATGTACTCTTTCAACATTACATATTGTAATAGTCATAAAATAATAAACCACTGAATCCCAAACTCGGCATATAAGAATTATATGTAAAGGACTAGAGAGATGGCTCAAAGAATAAGAATACTGGGTGCTCTTTCAGAGGATTGGGTTAGATTCCCAGCAAACACATGTGACTCAAAACCATTTGTAATTTCAGTCCTAAGGGATCTGATATCCCCTACCCACTGCCTCTGGCACTGCATGAATGTGGTCTACAAACTCCCAAACATATGAAATAAAAATAAGTTTAAAAAATGCTTTAATTGTAAACATAAGAATTATTTTAAAATAAGTCTGAAAATACAGGTTTTACCAACTAGTCTGAAACAACAGAAGTCTGAAACCTCATAAAATGATGCAAACAAAAAAACATGAAAATCTAAATTCTTTTACTTTAGTGAACCTCAAACTTTTTAAGCCACAGATAATAACTTAGGCAAAATTTTTTCCATCTCTACTACAGCTAATCATAAAATCAATCAATAAGTAAATAAATAAAGAACATAATACACATTAAGATACTGATGAGTGAATTTGTCAAAAGTTTTACATTTTAAAAAAACAAAAGTAATCTAACCTTGAGATTTAGAAGCATACAAAATCTTTTCTTGCTCTTAAGTAGCACTAGTCCTTCGGTAAGAAACCTAGAGTTCGGGTACTAATGACTAGTTGAGTTGGCTGGGTTACAAATGTGACCTCAGTATCCAGGGGGCTGAGGCAGAAGAAATGTTTAAGGTCAGCCTGAGCTATACAGTAAGATAGTTTCTTGTTTAAAAAAAAAATTAAAATAAAAATCTTAGTGTCATCATTTGATGTGCTTCCTTGACTACAAATAATATGTCTTAACTCTATTATATATAAAGTAGAGAAAGCAGCAGATTGGCATGAGGCGCAAATGAAGGAGGCATGGAAAATACTTGCCGAGTCTCACTGCACAATAACTCATATTATAAATAGTAAAACTAAAAACTAACACTGTATCTAAAGTTGTTGAATATCACTGTGCTGATACTAGGGACAAAACAATAAGCAAACTATGTCCTCCCTTATTTATGGAGCAAGTAAAATGTGTAATAACTTAAAATTAGAGTGCTGTTATACCTGTGGCCAGAACAACACTGGCAAAATTACATGAATGCGTGCTAGGCAGCCCTAACCTGACCATGCACATGTGTGTGCACAGATCTATTCACTGCGCTGAACTCGAAGAAGCATAAAGCCCTCCTTCCTTTTTTTTTTTTTTTTTGTTTTGTTTTGGTTTGGTTTGGTTTGGTTTGGTTTTTCCGAACAGGGCTTCTCTTTGTAACCCTGACTGTCCTGGAATTCACTCCGGAGATCAGGCTGCCCTGTAACTCACAGAGATCTGCCTGCCTCGGCCTCCCTGAGTGCTGGGATTAAAGACATGCGCCACTACACCAGCTCATAGAGTTCTTTCTAATACCACAATGCTTTCCTTTAACCTGATAGGTTACTTTCTACAAAACAGAAAGAAATTACCAAAACTTCATATTTGTAAGCCTTACCAGTAAACAACATTAAGAAAAGCACACTAAATTATTTTCCAAACTGTTGTTATGTTCTTGCTAACCTACAGCCAGTACATTGTCAGGATGGCACATCATGGCTGCTCTAAGAGCTATGGTGGAAGCAGAACTAAAGAATGTGGCTGTTTTAGGCAACTAGGCAATAACTGTATTGCTTTGTTCTCAAAGCATTGCAGAAAGCTACCTTCCCTTCCTGTCCCCTTCTCTTGCCGTGGCCTCTGTGGTAGACTGCTCAGATCAGAGCACAAGCAGCAGCATCCCACTGCAGCCTGCACACAGCACAGGGACGCTCCTCACCTGGCTGCCACCATGCTCAGTGTCGATGTATCTCGGCATTGGGAATCTGGAGTGAAGAATCTCTTGTGCGTCATCTACTGGGGCTTGCAGAAGGTGCCGGAAGTTTTCATATTCTGGCATGTCCTGGTATCCTGACTTCCGCCACTGTGCTATAGTCTAATTTTAAAACAATTAAAGGAATTATTTTAAATTTCTTGGTAATCTAAAATTCTTGAGTAGAATCTTCTTCGAAGGAGGTTATCTTTGGAAAACAAGAGAATAAGAGAAAATATTTCCACTTACCTCAATTTCTAAAGTTACAAGTACTTATTTCAGTAGAGAACATTTAAATAAAAGAATATATAACTAAATATAAAATTAGCACAGTTCTTCTACAATTTAAGAGTAAAACTAAACCAGGCACAATAAGCACATCCTGTAGCCTCGGCTGCTCAGAGAGCTGAGGTGAGGTTACTTAAGCTCAGAGTTCAAAACCAATGCAGACTATGAGTAAGTCTCAATCAATGATAAGGAAAGGAAGGAAGGAGACCAATATAAAAACGGTTTAAAGAGGGCGGTGGGGTGGGGGGGAGCAGAAGGGCCGGGAACAAGGGGGAGTAACTGCAAATTTTTCTTGTTATAATAATAAAAAAAATGAAAAAAAAACGGTTTAAAGAAAGTAAAGTCAGAGCAGGCATGATGGTGCATGCCTGGAATTCCAGCACTGAAGAGGCGGAGGCAAGAGGATCAACACAAGCTTGAAGCCACCCTGGCCAATCTACCAGACCAACCAGAGTTACAAAGTATGAGCATGTTTCAAAAACTGAAAACAAAAGGAACAAAAAGAAATATAAAATAAAGCTATACTGTTTTTAAACCTAAAATAAAAGAAATAGAAATGCCAGGAAAAAATTAAAACACTATCATATCAAATTAGTATTTACTAAAATGTATCTTTCCTTTTCTGCGAGGGGGTTTCTATTGAGACTTCCTAGAGACTTCAAAAATGACTTTCAAGACATCTTCACCAATGTATTTACATTCTTTGTTTTCCATTTGCTGCTGTTGTTGTTGTTGACAGAGCCTCTTAGTATAGTACTAAAACTGGCTCTGTCTAGGATGGCCTATAGTTCTGGAACTGGCTCTGTAGACCAGGCTAGCCTCAAAGTCACAGAGATCTGCCTACCTCTACCTCAAGTTCTGAGATAACAGGTGTGCACCACCATGCTCAATAAGAGTTACATTATGATCAGGAACAAGACAAGGTTGTCCACTTTCTCCATATCTACTCAATATAGTTCTTGAGGTCCTAGCTAGAGCAATAAGACAACAAAAGGAGATCAAGGGGATACAAATCAGAAAAGAAGTCAAACTCACTATTTGATCATGATATGATGTAGGAGGGTCCGTCTTTATTTCTGTTGCTTTCATTGGTTAAATAAAGACTCTGCCTGGCTTGTAAGATAGGTCAGCCCTTAGGTAGGTAGAGTAGACAGAACGGAAGTTCTGAGAAGAGAGAAGGAAGTGGGCAGTTGCCATGAAGCTCCCGCCGCAGATAGATGCAGGTTAGACTTTTCTGGTAAGTCACCACCTTGTGGTGACACACAGATTATTAGGAATGGGTTAGTTTATGATGTGAGGGCTAGCCAAGAAGAGGCTGGTGATGGTGGGCCAGGCAGAGTTTAAATGAATATAATTGTCATGTGGTTATTTCAGGCATAAGCAAGCAACCAGCGGCTGAGCGGGCTGGCAGCTGGGGGCTGGGAGCTGGGTGCCAGGAATACAACCCACACCTCCTCCCCCTATTTACAACAATATGACAGTTTACATAAGCAACCCCAAAAATTCTACCAAGGAACTTCTACAACTCATAAACACTTCCAGTAATGCAGCAGGATACAAGATTAACTCAAAAAAAAAAAATCAGTAACCCTCCTTTGCACAGATGATAAAAGGGTCAAGAAAGAAATCAAAGAAACATCACCCTTCACAATAGCTACAAATAGCATAAAATATCTCGAAGTAACTCTAACCAAACAACTAGAAGACTTGTATGACAGGCACTTTAAATCTTTGAAGAAATAAATTGAAAAAGATATCAGAAAATTGAAAGCTCTCCCTCCCATGCTCTTAGGTAGGTAGAATTAACATAAAAAATTGCAATCTCACCAAAAGCAATCTACAAATTCAATGCAATGCCCAACAAAATCCCAGCAAAATTCTTCACAGACACTGAAAGAACAGTACTCAAATTCATATGGAAAAGCAAAAAAAAACCCAGGATAGCCAATACAATCAATGATGTACAATTATTCTACATCATCTAGAATCCAAGTTATCTGAGTCAGTCAATGTGTAGTCGGTATAAAATATTTTGCATTTCAAAGACTAATGAACTTTGGACTTCCTCAAATAACAAAGTTAATCAATCCTGTACAATAAAAGAACTTCTGGAGGCATCACAATCCATGACTTCAAACTTTACTACAGAGCTACAGTTCTGAAAATAACCTGGTATTGGCATAAAAGCAGACAGGAGAACCAATCAAAGACCCGGATATTAATCCATACACCTACGAACACCTGATTTTTGACAAAAAAAGCAAAAATATAAATGGAAAAAAGAAGGGATATTTAACAAATGGTGCTGGCCTAACTGGATAGCAACATGTAGAAGAATGAAAATAGATCCATATCTATCACCATGCACAAAGCTCAAGTCCAAATGAATCAAAGACCTCAACATAAAGCCAGCTACATTGAACCTCATAGAAGAGAAAGTGGGAAGTATACTCTAACGCATTGGCACAGGGAACCACTTCCTAAATATAACCCCAGCAGCACAGACACTGAGAGAAACAATTAATAAATGGGACCTCCTGTAAAGCAAAGAACACAGTCAACAAGACAAAACGGCAGCCTACAGAATGGGGAAAGATCTTCACCAACCCCACATCAGACAGAGGTCTGATATCCAAAATATACAAAGAACTCAAGAAATTGGTCATCAATAAAACAAATAATCCACTAAAAAAAAAGTGGAGTACAGACCTAAACAGAGAACTCTCAACAGAAGAATCTAAAATGGCTGAAAGACACTTAAGGAAATGCTCAACATCCTTAGTCATCAGAGAAATACAAATCAAAACAACTCTGAGATTCCATCTTACACCTGTAAGAATGGCCAAGATCAAAAAAACGATGACAACTTATGCTGGAGAGGTTGTGGGGTAAAGGAAACACTTCTGCATTGCTGGTGGGAATGTAAGCTGGTACAACCCCTTTAGATATCAGTATGGAGATTTCCCAGAAAATTAGGAAACAACCTTCCTCAAGACCCAATAATATCACTTTTAGGTATATACCCAAAGGATGCTCAATCGTACCACAAGGACATGTGCTCAACTATGTTCATAGCAGCTTTGTTTGTCATAGCCAGAACCTGGAAACAACCTAAATGCCCCTCGACTGAAGAATGGATAAGGAAAATGTGGTACATTTACACAATGGAGTACTACACAGCAGAAAAAATAATGACATCTTGAAATTTGCAGGCAAATGGATGGATCTAGAAAACATCATATAGAGTGAGGTGACCCAGACTCAGAAAGACAATTATCAGATGTACTCACTCATAAGCAGTTTTTAAAAAATAAAGCAAAGAAAACTAGCCTATAAATCACAATCCCAGAGAACCTAGACAACAAAGAGGACCCTAAGAGAGACACATATGGATCTAATCTACATGGGAAGTAGAAGAGGACAAGATCTCCTGAGTAAATTGGGAGCATGGGTACCATGGAAGAAGGCTGAATGGGAGGGGAGAGGAAGGGAAGGGAACAGAAAAAAATGTATAGCTCAATAAAATCAATAAAAAAGATAATAAAGTAACAATTAACCTTTTAAAAAGTTACATTCTGATAAGAAACATAAACTAAAAACTTTACTAATTATAACAATAATGTTATAAAATTGTAGAAGGGCAACTGTATCCACTTTTATATTAAATAAATGAGTCCAGAGGCATATTAATTAATTCCGAGTTTTAGGCTAGTTTAGAATCCAAGTTATCTGAGTCAGTCAATGTGTAGTCGGTATAATTTTATATTTTGCATTTCAAAGACTAATGAACTTTGGACTTCCTCAAATAACAAAGTTAAAGCAAAAATTACCATTAAAGAAGAAAAAAGAGAAATCCTGTCTCTATTGTTCTTTATTATTTATTTATTATTCTTATATTAAAATATAAGGTGCATTGGAAGCTGGTATCTATTAAAAATAAACAAAACACAAAAAGTAGTAGCTGGAGAAGTGGTTCCGTGGTTCAGAGTACTTTGCAGAGGGTGCAAGTTCAGTTCCTAGCACCCACATCAGGCAGCTCATAACTGCCTGAGTCCAGCTCTTCTAACTCCATTAGCAACTGCACTCAGGGGTGCATGGGGTCCATGAGTAAACATTCACACTTAAAAAATAAATCTAAAAATATATAAAACAAATAACTTAAAAAAATTTTTGAGACCTCCCATGAAGCCTGGCTGGTCTGGAACTTGCTATGTAAAGCAGATTGGCCTCAAACTCACAGAACAGACTTCCAAGTGCTGGATCAAAGACATATGTCACCAAGCCCAGTGAATAAATCCTTTTTTAAAATACTGGATAGTATTATTTGAAAGGATATTAGACAGCCACCTGTGGTGGCTAACACCAGTAATCCCAGCATAGGAGGTTGAGGATGAAAAATTATAAATCCTAGGAAAGTGTGTCAACACTCAGTCATCCTCTCCAATAAATAAAATATAAAATAATTTACAAGTAAGGCAACTAGGAAAATAAACCCATTTACGTTATAATATACACTACAAGCTCAAGCACGGATCCAGGAAAAATAAACATGCCTTCCAAAGTGCCCATGGCAGTATTTTCATACATGGGGGATATACTGAAGTATTGGCTAAATGAATAAATGCAGGAACGGACTTCTGCTAAATACCCAAATTAGAGCTTAACAGCAATCCATTCTTTTCTTCCAGCCACTCATCACTTCAAAAAGTTATAAATTCCCATTTATGCCTTATGAGTTTTCAGGTTATACTGAACATGCAGAAAAACGTTTAGAGCCAGGTGATCATGGTACATGCCTTTAATCCCAGCACTCGGGAGGCAAAGGCAGGCGGATCTCTGTGAGTTCAAGGCCAACCTGGTCTAGAAGAGTTAGTTCCAGGATAGGCTCCAAAGCTACAGAGAAACGCTGTCTCAAAAAAAAAAAAAAAAATGTTTAGATTACATTTTGTAATGAAAAGACAAGTTTGCCCATTGACAAAGCTGACTTTTTCCCTCTGTTTCTTTAGGTGAAACCTAAGAGAGTGATATGTTCATGTTTATACTTTCATAATACTGTGCTATGTGTAAATCCATTTGTCCACTAGTGTGTGAACAAAACAACAAAATAAACACAAGCAGGCTAAGTTAGATTGATGCCTAAAATCCTATATCATGAAGAAGCGCATATATATATATATATATATATATATAGAAAGATAGAGAGAGAGAGAGTATTTTGTATATAAATTCCTGAGAGAAGAAGTGCTATGGATTTCAGGTACTTTTATGTATATATGTATATGTTATAGGTATGTATAGATTCATATTAAGATACTTTGGGGAATGGGAACCAAGTCTAAACACAAAATTCACTTAGGTTTTACTGTCTTATGCCTAAAGACAGTACTTGCATTTAATAATTTTGAACATTAGGGCCAGGAAGATGGATCAGTGAGTAAAGGCAACTGCCTCCAAGCCTGACTTAGACTGATGCCAGGGACTCACTTAAGGGAAAGGGAGAGAAGAACTGATTCCCACAAGTTTACCCTTTGACCTCTGCACATGTGCGTGCATTCCTCTCTACACAGAAAATAAACAAACAAAACTAATTTTATTTTAAAAATTTAAATAACTATGAATGTACTCAAAATGTTTAGATATTGAAGTACACTGAATTTTTAATTTTTGGATTAGACAGTCAACCTGTATCTTATTATAAATCAAGACTTATCATGGACTAAATATGAATCATATATTATACAGGAAAAACTTTTTAGAGAAAAAAGATCTTACATACATAACATCAAATGTTATTGTCTTACCTCACCATGATAAATCAAAATCTGGAAAAACGTGTCCATGAGAAGAATGCGATCTGCAAGAATGCTGCTGCTATCCAGAAGAACTGGCTGAAAGGAAGCAACGATAGAGAGTAAGGTTATCATCTAAGCTTTTTTTTAATTTTTGTTTTAAATTTGCATATAAGGTAATAGCTATTACAGCATTATCCAGCAAAGTGTGTTTTTGTAGCTACTTCTCCCTCTTCATCTTATTTCTTAAATTTTAAATTTATCAAACATTACCTGACATAATGAATTCTCAATAGATTTTAATTTTCTAAGGAATCCCTCTAACAGTGAAGTAACAATTTTAAAAGTCAATGTGCCAGGCATGACAGTACATAACTTTAATCCCAGCACTTGGGAGGCAAGGACCTTTGTGAGTTCCAAGCTAACCTGCTCTACACAGCAAGTTTCACATTAGTCAAAGCTATATACAGAGACCCTGTCTTAATGAATGAATGAATGAAGATAATTAAGGAGACATCAAAGCCTGATGACAGTAACACTGAGGGAAAGAGGAAGGCTTGGGAAATAAGAAATTTAGGGTGCATGGGAAAATAGCTCTGAATATGAAATAGAGCATCCTGAATTGGTTATAAGTTTAACACATAAACCAAGACAGCAACCAAAGCTATAGGTTTAGACTGCATCATTTAGAGAAACTGGGGGTAAGGAAAATGCAAATACTGAGCCCGTGTCAAGTAGAGAGGCTTATGCCTGTCATCTCAGCCATCTCCTTCAGAACCATGATCACTTCTGAGCCTTCAAAGACTAATCATAAACTCTAGGGAGCTTTGTCAACCAAACACTAAAACACAGTCACCCGAGTATATTCTATAACAGATTTGTATTATTTAATGATATAACTACCACAACACCTACTACATAGAGAACACACATAAGTACTTTTAAATTAATATCTTGCAATAAAAATTTAACAAATTCCAACTTCATTTCAAAACAATGTTGTTTTCACTCTCTCATGACACACATTACAGTCACAATACAAATCAACTCTTTTTCCTCTTACCTCTGGTGGGCCACTAAAAGAATAGGCATACAGAATGGGCTGAATCATGATTAGAGACTGGGTCAGATCTTGACGCATGAAATGGTGACGATAATATGAACTCTCATCAGGACTATTATTAAAAACTTGCAAGAAAGGAGATCTTCTTAAATGAAACATAAACTAAAAGATAAAACAGGTGAGATAGCTTTAATATGGCAATAGCAGTTTTCAAACAAAACATCTGCTCACATTAGTGTCACATTGACAACACACAAAAACACGTTTTGTTAAGAACATACTAAAGTGGGACTAGAGAGATGTCTTAGCGATTAAGTGTACTTACTAATAATTCAAGGGTAAGAGGGTTTCAATTACCAGAACCCTCACTGGGTGGTTCACAACTCCCTGTAACTTCACTTCAGACTATCAGAAGCCCTGACCTGTGCAGGCAATTGTACATACATGGTGCACATAAGCTCATACAGACACATACACAGGCATTTAAAATAAAAATTGAGTGTTTTCTTTAAAATATTCTAAAGTATATATCCCAAGAAAGTTTATCCTGATACTCATGAACTA
Organism: Dicrostonyx torquatus; assembly: GCA_028555095.1. Classification (NCBI taxonomy): domain Eukaryota; kingdom Metazoa; phylum Chordata; class Mammalia; order Rodentia; family Cricetidae; genus Dicrostonyx; species Dicrostonyx torquatus. The sequence goes on from JAQHUG010000132.1 coordinate 4,100,474, forward strand.
TGTCTGGGCTGCTGAAATAGCTCTGCAGTAAGAGAGCTTGCTAGGCAAGCTTGGGATAGGAGCTCTGCTCTGGCACCCAAGTAACAAGCTATACAAGAAGGTCAAGGCATGCCTAGGCTGGAGACCTTGCCTCATGAGGAAATAAGGCGGCGGCGGGGGGGGGGGGGCAGTGAGCTTTTAATCCCAGCATTTAGGAGACAGACGCAGATGGATCTCTGAGTTTAAGGCCAGCCTGGTCTACAGAGTGAGTTCCAGGACAGCCAGGGCTACACAGAGAAACCCTGTCTCAAAAAAAAAAAAAAAAAGAAAGAAAGAAAGAAAGAGAAAAAAAAAAGAAAAGAAAAATGAAAACATTAAAAGCTGATGTTTCAGAACAGTTTTTATAAGCAAAAATGAATTTCACTGAAGCACTGAAGGTATAAATATATAACCCTAGCATTTGGAAGACTAGGGCAAGACATGACAAGTTCAAAATGAACCCTGGCTACAAAACAGGACCCTGCCTCAAAAACAGGGTGGAAAAAAAAAGTCAGACAAGCACAGAGATGGTAAAGGAGCTGTAAGGCAAGTTAGGCTCACGTCTCTCACCTGGAATAGCACTATAAAACTGTTCTCAGACAATGAATATACCTCACTGATATATCCCCAGATTACATCATTGGTAAAATTACTGCACAGACGTTCTTTTGGCATTGCTGTAATTAGAAGCTCTTACCTCAGATGGCCCATTAATGAACCTTAGCCTTGCTTGCACCCACAGCACCTTCAACTAAGCCTTCAGGCACCACAAACAGTGACTATAAGGCCCCTACGGGGATATTATATTCTTTTCATTAACCACAGAGCATAAAATTAATTGCTGAGTTATCAAAAAATTTACCAAACTAAAAGAATAATCTAATAAAATAAATGTATAGATCATTATCAAAAGATAAACAACAAAAAAGATGAAACAGTGCTACTGGTAACAAGAGAAAAGAATAGTTCTTTGACCTGCTTACCTGTGGATAAAGGGAAAATGTTTCTGAAAATCGGAAGGAACTTGGATCATCCTTGTGATATTCCCCAAATTTCTGACACTAAATAAAATAAAATATTAGCAATTTGCTTCTGGTAGAATAAAAAAAAATCTGCACATAAATATTCTATTTATAAAAAAGTTGCTACTTTTTAGGAGACAGATATTAAACATAGGGTAAAGTTAGAATATTACATATTGACTAACAAGAGATTAATTACAACCAATAAAACATTTGAATTTCAGAAATGCAATAACTAACTCTAAAGTTTATATTTGTTTTAAGCAAGTGACTTTTGTAGCAAATAAAGAATATGTAAAGGCCAATGGGGTGGGCAACAAAGCTTCCTAGGACTATCAGAGTATTTTTTTCAATACTGGCCAAGGACAGAAAGATACACAACCAACACACCACAGCTATGAAAGTAAGCTGTTAGTACAAAGTTCGCCATACTGAAAGTTTGAAAAAATAAGTTTAGTAAAGAAAAGGATTTACAGAAGCAAAATTAGGATAAAATAGGGTCGTCTGCACAGGTTAATGGGGAAGCAAGTCACGTACAAGAATAAGAATATGGCAAAAGGCATCCAGCTGCCTTGCACAAAAGTGAGCTCTTACTACAACGGCAATGAGCCTTAACTACCAGCCTCTCTTTGTCAAGCAAAAACCCTCTGCCCTACAGGCCCATGTGTTAGAGGCTTGGCCCACCAGTCACAGCACCAGTGGGGAGCGAAAGGCCTAATGGGAGGTATTTTGATCTCTAGGGGCATGCCTTGAAGGGAGCTATATAATCACAGTCTCCCTTTCTGCCACAACATCACAGGCCAAGGATCATAAATCAAAAACCCAAAAACTATGAGCCAAAATAATCCCTTCCTGTGCTGTGGTGAAGCAAATGTGACATATTTGGACAAAACCATTCTCAGTTTTGGACATCATACAGCTAAAGCACAAAAAATGAGCAATATTCACAAAAAGTAGAACAGTAGTTTTATTGTGCTACAATAAAACCTTCCTCCCAAATGACCTCCACTAGTCTCCTCTTGATGAGACACTCCACTCCGTCTATAACCTGCCCTCTGGCCTAGCTGCCTTGCTGCTGTGAACCTGTTGCAGAATGTTTATTACGTGGCTAAGAGCTGGCTAGACACAGTGAAGAAGATGTTGTTTTGTGCCTAGTGCAACTGTTTCGTTTGGGCCCTTTTGATTTTTATTAGTGTTTCTCTTTTTAAAATATAACAGGTAATTACAGCAGTTTGTGAAGGTGAGATATGAGATAGAAAAGAAGCCTAACCCTACTAAGAACTCTTTTAAAAATTGCAATCCTAAATCTTTTGTGCAGCAAATGTCAAAGAAAAAAGACTTCTTTTTCCTCAATAAAAGGTACTTAGTGCCTGGCAGTGGTGGCGCACGCCTTTAATCCCAGCACTCGGGAGGCAGAGGCAGGCGGATCTCTGTGAGTTTGAGACCAGCCTGATCTACAAGAGCTAGTTCCAGGGCAGGCTCCAAAGCCACAGAGAAACCCTGTCTCGAAAAACCAAAAAAAAAAAAAAAAAAAACCAACAACAACAACAACAAAAAAAGGTACTTAGTGATTTTGTTGCTAATCTAAAGCATCATACGTGATAACCTATGAATACAATAGCTTCAGCAAGATGGAAAAGGCATTTTACTACAAATCATAGCACTGCCCAAGTACACACACCAGATACTTCAGCTTTTAGAATCTCAAAACAATAGGGCATTTATTAAGACAAAGCCAAGGCCAGGCAGTAGTGGTGCATGCTTTTAATCCCAGCACTCTAGAGGCAGAGGCAGGCGAATCTCTGCGAGTTTGAGGCCAGCCTGGTCTACAAAGCGAGTTCCAGGACAGTCAAGGCTGTTACACAGTGAAACCCTGTCTTGAAAAACCAAGATAAATACATAAGACTCGGTTATTTTCTATGAAAAGGCTCAGGAAGCAAGCTATTTCAGAGCACAACTTATTATCCACTAATGGAAAGTTCACGTGGTTGGTAAGATCCCAAAAACGCCAACATGTAAAATTACAATCATTTTGCTAGGGCAAAATGCAACCTAGGAAACAGAAACACTGCTATTTGAGAGCACAGCACTAGAGTTACAGAGTCAGCACACTTGAGTATGATCACCAAAAAAGGTTTAAAAAATAAAAGTTCCACATGATGCTAAGAGGGCTGTGCAATAAACTGGAAATAGCTTTTATCCTGGCTGGAGGCTCAGGAATGTATATGGATCTAAGGATAGTCAAGAAAAATTTTCTGCTACAAATACATTCTGTTGTTTTAAAGAAGCACAGATAAGATCAAAGACCCATGGAGGACCTGTGCCAACATTTGTATTGGCAGTGTTCCATCGCTGGTGGGCTGTACAAGGTTGAAGCTCACTTGACAAGACATATTTACTATCACAACAGTGCTTTCTTCACAAAGAGGAGGTGGGAGAAAGGAGGTACTCTTAGGTTGGAGAAACCTAGACAATACTGCACAATAGCTAACCTAAACAAGTTTATCCATGACACCTGATGGACAGGTAAAAGGCACTGCTCTCGGTTGCTAACAGAATTCTAAACCAAGTGTTTAAGTTGACGAGAGAATTAAAAAAAAAAAAAAAAAAAGGACAGAGTTTACAAAGTAAAAATTAAATGTTAAGAACTGCCTAAGCCAATAATCCCAGAGAGTACATTTTACGCCAGCGTACATAGTGATATTCCACTGAAATTAAAACAGAAAATAAAAGAGAGAGTAACGACTAGTAACATACACAACAAGCTTGACAGCAAGCTCCAGACCAGCCAAGTACCACAGAGACCCTGGTCAAAACAGAATCCTCAGAATTAATGACATAAAATTAATTTCTAAACCAACTTCACACCAGCCAAAGTAATGGGTAGCATACTTGCCACTCACTTTGACGGAAGTGAGGAGAACGCTGCTCTTTACCACTAGGTCCAGGCCTTTGAAGAGTTCTTCCTGCAGTTCTCCCCACCCACTGTAAAGGACATTCACTACAAATGAAAGCTGAGGAAAGTACATGTCTGCTTCTTACCAGGCGAATGAGCTGTCTGTCCAGCCATCTAAGCACATCTGGCCCTTCCTCTGTTTCTGCTCTGTATATTGCCAGCCGGGCCATGAGAATGGCAGCTGCTTCCTGGTCAAAAGATGCAGCAATGTTTTGGATTTGAGTTTGAGCATCTGCCCAGCTAAAGAAATAAGAAAGCACAGAAGTATGAATGAATTATATAATACCACAGTTGGCTACCACACAGAGCTACACTTAGAGAATATAGAATGCCTCCTCAATATTTCAAGATTATAATACCACACAAATCAGCATTACTGAAACATCACAACTAGCTGTTCATTACATTGATTGTCCTAAAAATAAAACCAAACCTTAAAATATTTTCTAAAATAACTCTAAAGGAACATCTTCAAACATATTCCTTAAGACATCAAGATTTTTATAGTAAAGATAATAGACTAAGTATAGGCCAGGAGGATGGCTCAGTGGGTAGACACACTAGCACAAAGACCTCCAACCTGAGTTCAAGAACCAGATCCCATAGCGTGGCCGGAGAAAACTTACTTCTTAGAGCTGTCCTCTGACCTCTACCTGCAAACAGTGACCTGCACATGTGCACACATACATACACAAATCAACATCATTTTTTAATGAAATAGCATGTGTGAATGTATGATACATAAATCCTGATGATGACATCATTCCTAAAAATTTTTTTCACATAAAGTCCATACATATGCACATAAGCACACACTATAGACAAGACCATATACATATGTATAGACATATACTTTTATCAGCCTTTATCTTTTTTAACTTTTTATTGATTTTTTTTGTGGATTTCACACCATGCACCCCAATCCCACTCATCTCCCCGTCCATTTGCATCCACCTTCTGCCCTTGCAACCCTTCCCCCAAAATAAAATAAAATTAAAAGACAAACAAAAAATTTCGACATGGTAGCTATAATGTGTCACAGTGAAGTCACAAAGCACACTTTTAGTCCATATATCTTTACTTGCAAATGTTCATTGCAATGAGTCATTGCATGGGTTCAAGGCCTCTGGCTTCTGCTACACTATCAATACTGGGCCCTCACTGAGATTCCTTTTGTTTATCCTGTTGTTGCCCTGTGTTGGGGAGATCCTGCAGTTTTGGATCTGCAGGACTGGTCCCCTCTTGTGCTCCAGCAGTTCATAAATGGGGTGATGCTGGGATTAGCCAATTCATAGCTCTGAATCTGGGCCTGGGTGGTGGCTGAGTTGGTCAACCTGCCAGCTCTCCCGCATCATCACCACTAGGGTGAATTCTCTATCACTGGCCCCAGTTGGCTCAGTCAATGTCACAGGCAGCAAGGGGCAGGGCCACTTCTTCCACGCTCATGCCTTCAAGGCCAGCTCACATGCACCCAAACTACCTGGACCAGCACTACTCTGTTGCCCAGGTGAGGGCAAGGCCCCACTTTCACGCCGGAGTATTGCAGCTGCACATGGTGGCTCACAACCTGTAACATGAGGGTCCTGCTTGTTAGGGTTTCTGTCCCACCCGGTACTGCACAGCTGGCAAGCCCAAAGAAAAATCACACAGAGAGTCTGCATTAGGTTATAAACTGATTGGCCCATTATCTCAGACTTCGTACTAGCTCTTATAACTTATATTAACCCATTGTTCTTATCTATGTTAGCCACTTGGCTCAGTACCTTTTTTCAGCAGGGCAGCTCACACCCTGCTGCTTCTTCTTCGATGGACTGGGCAGGAGTGTGGGAAGAGCTTCCTTCTTCCCAGCCGTTCTCATCGCCCTGCCTCTCTACTTCCTGTCTGGTTGACCCACCTATACTTCCTGCCTGGCCAATCAGCATTTATTTAAAACATGATTGACAGAATACAGAATTTTCCCCCACCAACAACCATCTATAATAGGATATGATGCCCTCTCCAGAGCCAGCTCTCCCACTCTCATGCTCCCAAGGCTCGCTCTCCAGCCTGGCACAGGAGGCAAATAGAGGGAGGACATTTTTCTCTCGCCCATGCCATGGCATGGCAGTATTAGTCTTTATCATAATACACAATTCTATGGTAAATTTTAATGTCTTCAGCTTCAGAAAAACAAAAAATAAAAGCTTTATTTTCAGCCTTAGAGAATCATTTGATACACTGGAAAACAAAACATCAGAATTTTATTCTTGTTAATGATAAAAATCACATAATTAAAACTGTTTTGTATCTTTTCTTTCCCTATTAATGCACTGACCAAGACAGATCAAAAGTTAAGTGAGAGAGTTCAACATGAGAGTACAAACCTATAATCTCAATACCTAGAAGTTAGAGACAGAAAGATCAGAAATTCAAAGCCAGATCCATCTGCACAGCAAATTTGAGGCCAGCCTGGACTACATGAGATCCTATCTCTAAGAAACAAAAGAGGTTATAGGCAAGATCATGCAAAGCAGTATTAAAAAAATTTAAAAATTTAAATGCTTCAGTGGTTAAGAGCAATGGCTGCTCTTCCAGTTGACCTGAGTTCAATTCCCAGCAACCACATAGAGGCTCACAACCATCTATAACAGGATATGGTGCCCTCTTCTGGTGTGCAGGATATATGCAGCCCACTTACACATAAAATATAAATAAATTTTTAAAAAATTAAAACTAGAACTTCTGGGGATGGAGAGATGGCTCAGAGGTTAAGAGCATTTGCTTCCCTTCCAGAGATCCTGAGCTCAATTCTGAGTACCTACTCCCAGGGACTCATATTTGCCTATAATTCCAGCTCCGGTGTGATGCCCTCTTCTTACCTCCACAGGTACCTACATTCACATGCACATACCCCCCACAGACACACAAGCACACACATAATTCAAAAATAAAAACATTTTTAAAAACTTCCACATGATCCAGCTAAACCACTTTCAGAGAATCACAGTCAGCTCTTAGAAGAGATACCTACACATCTATGTATTACAAAACCAACTTAGGCACCCATTAATGAATGATGGAAAAAGAAAATGTCACCCTGAGCTCAGTGGTGAAGGCCTATGATTCCAGAACATAAGAAGCTGAGGCAGGCTTGGCTTAGTGGTGCATGCCTCTAATCAGCCTGATCTACAGTCAGAGCTACATGGAGCCTAAAAAGAGAAAATCACTGCAAACTTCGACCAGCTTGAGCTACATAGGAAAAGGGAAAAAGGAGGAAGGGTAGAAAATATGGCCTTAGGTATACTACAGAGTTTATTACACTGTAAAGGAGAACAAAAATAGACAGGAAAATGGATAACTAGAGAGCCATCATGTTAATCAAAATAAATCAATCTCATAAAGTCAAACATTGCATTTCCTTCCACACATGGAATTTACAGAGGTAGGGAATGACACATGGCAGTAAAAGCAGAACTATCACAGATGTGGAAGGGATTGGGAGAAGGGAGAAGAACAAAGGACAACTAGAAGGAAGACATACCCAAAGTACACTAGGTCATAATGAAAGCCAGAACCTGGAAACAACCTAAATGCCCCTTGACTGAAGAATGGATAAGGAAAATGTGGTATATTTACACAATGGAGTACTACACAGCAGAAAAAAATAATGACATCTTGAATTTTGCAGGAAAATGGATTGAGCTAGAAAACATCATTTTGAGTGAGGTAACCCAGATACAGAAAGACAATTATCACATGTACTCACTCATAAGTGGTTTTTAAACATAAAGCAAAGAAAACCAGCCCACAAATCACAATCTAGAGAATTTAGACAACAATGAGGACACTAAGAGAGAAATACATAGATCTAATCTACATGGGAAGTAGAAAAAGGCAAGATCTTCTGAGTAAATTGGGAGCATAGGGACCTTGGGAGAGGTTGAAGGGGAGAGGAGAGGTTGAAGGGGAGGGGAGAAGCAAGGAGGGGAGCAGAGAAAAATGTAGAGCTCAATAAAAATCAATTTTAAAAAATAAAAAAAAAGAAAGTAAGAAACCCAGTACTCTGTACAAATAACTTATGCTAATGAAGGAATGGGGTGGGCTGGGAAATGGCTCAGTGGATAAAGTGTTGCTATGTAAGCATAAAGATCTGAGTTCCAATCCCCATACCCATGCAAAAAGCTTGATGCAGAGGGGCCTGAAACCTAGCACTAGGAAAGCACAGACAGGCAGATCCCTGAGCTTGTTGGCCACCAGTTTAGAGCAAACAGCAAGCTCAGGGTGCAGGAAGAGACATTTCGTATCAGGCACTAAGATGGAAAAGTGATAGAAGATGACACTTGATGCTGACTCTGGCTACCACATGATCACACATGAATAAATGCACCTGTGTGTGCACGCACACACATATACAGGAAAAAATGATTTTAAAAAATTAAAGTGAGAATTTCAGTCTGAGGGGTTGGTTTTATAAATAATATATTACTGTATAGGTCTGGCTGGCCTGGACCTTACTATGTAGCCTCTCTTAGTTAAGGTCTTCATTGCTGTGAAAGGCACCATGACCATGACAACTCTTATAAGAAAAATATTTGAGGGGGCTCGCATACAGTTTCAGAAGTTCAGTCCATTGTCATCACGATAGGGAGCTAAGCAGCATGCAGGCAGACGTGGTGCTGAAGCTGAGAGTGCACCATCTTACAGGCAACAGGAAGTCAGCTGAGAGTCACACTGAGGGAAGCTTGAGCAGGAGACCCAAAGCCCACCCCCACAGTGACACACTTCCTCCAACAAGGCTACACCTCCTAATAGTGCCATTCCCTTTAGGGGTCATTTTCTTTCAAACCACCGCATAGCCCAAGGTGGCCTCAAACTCACAGAAATAGATCTTCCTGCCTCTGCTTCCCAAATAAAGTCACATGTTTAAGAAATGGGAGTCAGTCAAACTTTCTCTGGGTAGAAATCATATTACTTGCAATATTTCAAAGACACAAATTTTGTTTTTGTTTTTTTAAAACTTCTGCTGGTCTTAGTTGCAAAGTAAGCAAGACTGGCCATCCTTTGTGTCCTTCTTGTGTGTGAGCTGTCATGCTTGTGCATGCTCATGTGGGGTGAAGTACATGCACTGCATCCAGATGCCTGGAGACCAGAGGATAACCCCAGATTCCATCTTCAAGAACATCATCCATCTCCTTGGAGACAGTATTATGCTAGACCATCTATCTCCAGGCTATAAGGATATTCCTGTCTCTGCCCCACACTCCCACGCTGGGATTACAAGTACAGTACCATGTCTAGCATTTTCACATGTGTTCTGGTGATTAAACTCAACTATGGGCAAGGATTATACCCACTGATCTAGGCCTTAGTCCATACATTATATTTACTTTATATGCAATTTATTTTATAGTGACATATTTAACTTTTCTCTGACTTTTATTTTAAATTTTACTTTTATTTATGTGTATGAGCATATATCTGTATGTATGTATGTATGTATGTACACATGAGTGCAGATGTCTACAGTGGCCAGAATGGGGTGTCAGGTTCCCAGGAGCTGGCGTTATAAGTGGCTGTGAACTGTTCAACCTGGGTACTGGGAACCAAACGGTAGTCCTGGCAAGAGCACCAAGCATTCACAAGTGCTGAGTCACAACTCCAGTCCTGTGGTGGTTTGAATAAGAATGGCCCCACAGGTTCATATATTTTGATGACTGGTCATCAGGGAGGAGCACTACTTGAGAGGGAGTAGGAGGTGTGGCCTTGTTGGAGTACCTGTGACTTTGTTGGAGGATCAGTCATTGGGGGATGGGCTTTGAGATTTCAAAAGCCCAGGACGGTCTCAGTAACTTTTGCTTCATATTGCCTGTGGATCTGGATGTAGAACTCTCAGACATTTTTCCAGCACCACATCTATTTGTGTGTTGCCATGATCCCCGCCATGCTGACCTGTAAGCCGGCCCCAATGAAATGCTTTCCGTACAAGAATTGTGGCATTCATGTTGTCCCATCACAGCAGTAGAACACTGACTAAGATAAGCCTCTTCCTCTATTTTTAATTTTCTTTCATTCAGCAATTCTAAAATGCTTTTCAGATAATAATAAAAATAAATTATCTAAGTCTAGTGAAATATTAATAAGAGACAGAAAAAAATAGGGCAAATGAGGGTCCTAGCTATACAAGTTAGGTTAATTTAATTTTAATATTTAGTGCTTATGATATTTATAGCTTAATATTTAAACTTTAATTTATAAGATAAACTCAAAGAATAACAAAGCTGTTTAAATCAGGACTTTTCCACCTTAGAGAACCATGAGATTTAGCTGCTTTAAACTGAATTATAAAGGTAACATTTCTCCTGAAAATAAAATAGCTCAATAATGGAATGATGATAGCAAGTGACCTCATGTGTATTGTGTGTATGTTAGATAATTCTATGCCTGATAAACCAAGTAATAAAAAATGAGAACATGTGTTCTGAGTAGTCTTTAAAATTTTTTTCATAGTAACTCACTTTTATTGTACTTAGTAAAAGCATTCATTCCAAAGAATGGGAAGAAAAATTATAACTAACTCTTCAACAGTTTGAAAAACAGTCTATACCACACCATCATAGTAGATCAAGCCCTTAACAGCACCTAGTCCACAAAGCAGAAACTGCATGATGGTACAATAAATGAATCAGAGCATTAATAACACATGGAAAAATTATAGCTATGGACCCAACCATCAGCTGAAATGTCATTATTAAGTATACAAGACATATTTTATATATATGTATATATACATAAAAGTATACATGTACATATATATATGTGTGTGTGTGTGTGTGTGTGTGTGTGTGTGTGTGTGTGTGTGTGGCTACTAAATAACATTTTATTGTCCCCATGGAGATAATATAAATAAATTTGCTTACCTATCTATTTCTATTTTTGCTGTTGTTACTAATTATTATTTAGGAGTGTGTATATGTAAATGTGTCTATATATGTATGGGTGGGTGCCTGCAGAGGTCATAAGAGGGCAGTGGATCCCCTGAAACCAGTTACAGGCAGTTGTTAGCTACCTGACATGGGTGCTAGGAACTGAATTTGGGTCTTCTCCACAGCAGCAAGTGCTCTTATCTACTGAGCCATTCCTTCAGCCCTTTGTTTGTTTGCTTGCTTCTTTGAAAAAAATTTCATGTATGTCAGGCTGACTTAACTCCAGTAGAATGACCTATATCTCCTGATCCTCCTGCCTCTACCTCCCAAGTGCTGGGATTACAAGTGAATGCCACCATACCTGGTTGTAATAAGCACACTTTTCAGTGTGTGACTCAGGAGCACTTCTGTGTGCATGTGTGGCTGCACATTTGTGCATTTGGATACAGAAGGCAGGGAAGTATCTCCCTGAGGAGTCATCCTCAGAAGCCAGGCACCTTGTATTTTGAGACAGGATTTCTCACTGGCCTGGAGGTCACCAAAGAGACTAGACTAGCAGGAGAGTGAGTCCCTAGCAGGAGAGTGAGTCCCAACAATGCATCTGTCTCTATCTCCCAGAGCTGAGATTACACACAGGTCCACCACATCCAGCTTTTTCTCTATGGGTTCTGGGAACCAATCTCAGGTCTTCATGCTTGCAAGGCAAGCTATCTTCCCAACCCTGAGGAGTATGTTTCGTTTTGTTTTGTTCTTGGTTTTTGAGACAGGGTTTCTCTGTACCGCTCTGGCTGTCCAAGGAGTACTGTTTAAAAACTGCTATTGCACTTATCACTGACTATTCTACAAAACAAGCTAGGTTTAAAAGAAATAAATCACAAATAAACCCTTAATCATAAATGTTTATTTTCTAGTCATAAACATTACCCAAATAAGAAACCCAGTTTCAGAGTATGACCTACAATAGTTTTAATATACAATTAAACCTGTAATAAAAAATTAAAATTAAATTAAAAAACTTACTTCCTAGCAATTGTGGTTACTCGGATACGCCTCTGCCCACTTGAGTGCTGATACTGGGTCACAAATTGAACCGCACCTCGTCCTCCTTGAGGAATTGGAGCATTATGCTGTATAAAAATAAAGAAGCAAGAATAAAATCTAAAATCTACTAAGAACAAAAAGAAAAACTCTACTATGGCGATGTCACAGTATCAAAAACTACATCTTCTCTAGCACAAAAAAAAAAAAATCATTCTAGGGCAAGGAAAAGTCCAGGGGCTAAAGAGATAAAGAGATGCCTCAGCAGGTAAGAGCATCAGGCTTCTACCCCGCTTTCCAGTCATCTCTCAGCACTCTTCCCCTCCGCCCACCCCCCAACCCGAACCCTCAGTTTCCCATGCCCACCCACCCCCCAGTCCAATGACTCTCCTCCTCTATTTCCCCTTCCCAGAGAGATCCATGTGTCCGGCCTTGAGCCCTCCTTGTTACCTAGCCTCTCTGGAAACAGCTAGCCTGGCTCAAGGGAACTCACAGAGTCTGAAACAACAACCAGAGAACCTACATGGGATGGAACTAGGTCCTCTGCATGCATGTGAAAGTTGAGTAGCTTAGTCTATTTGTGGGGCTGCTAGCAGTAGGAGCAGGAGCAGTCCCTAGTGCTTTGACTGGCTCTTGCAAACCTATTCCTCGTGCTGGATCGCCTTGCCCAGCCTGAGTACAGGGGAAAGTGCTTGGTCTTAAAGCAGCTTGATAGGCCATGCTTTGTGATGTCCTGGGAGCCTTGATCCTTTCTAAGCAAATATAGAGAAAGGATGGAAGGCCGCACACCTTTAATCCCAGCACTCGGGAGGCAGAGGCAGGCAGTTCTCTGTGAGTTCGAGACCAGCCTGATCTACAAGAGCTAGTTCCAGGACAGGCTCCAAAGCCACAGAGAAACCCTGTCTCGAAAAACAAAACAAAACAAAACAAAACAAAAGAACATCTTGTTACAATAAGCTGGCACCAAGAGGTATTAAATTTTACTTTGAGAAAAATAAAAAGAGTGAATACTGGCCAGACAGTGGTGGTACACGTCTTTAATCCCAGCATTCAGGATGCAGAGGCAGGCTGATCTCTGACAGTTCCCAGCCAGGATGGTCTACAAAGAGAGTTCCGGAACAGCCAGGGCTGTTACACAAAGAAACCCTGACTCAAAAAACAAAACGAAACAAACAAACAAAAAGTGAATACTGCTCTTGCAGAGGACTCAAGTTTGATTTCAGAACTCAGACTAGATGACTTACCACCTGTAACTATGGCTCCAGGAAATCTGATGTCTCTGGCTTCTGTAGGCTCTTGCACACATAGGCACATAACCCCCACACATATACATAATTTTAAAATAATTATTTAAAAAAAACCAGGCATGTTGGCACATGCTTGTAATCCCTGCACTTGAGAGACAGAGGACCACAAGTTTAAGGCCATCATCACCTACGCAGGGAATTCAAGGCAGCCTGGCTACATAAGACTGTCTAAAAAAAAAAATCAGTAACATTGTCATACACCTATACCAAATTCTCTGAAATGGAAATCAACACTAGGCATAGAGATGGTGGAACATCTACCTAGCTACCTAGCAAGGATAAACACTTAGTTGAACGGGGAGAAACTTGGTTCAATCCTCAACACTGCTGAGGGAAGGAAGGAAAGAAAGTGGAGAGAGGGGGAGGAAATAATCCCATTTATAATAGTGGAAAATACCCATAAATAAATCCAAACAAAGATTAAAGAACTCAAACAAAAACATAAACAAATGGAAAGATATCTTTGTTCATGAACAGGAAAAGTCAGTATTTTTTAAATGTCCACACTACCCAATTCAGCCTACAGATCCATTGCCAATCTATCAAAATACCAATGACATGGTTCACAGAACTAGAAAATAAATCCTTTATTTTCTTTATATGAAAGATTCGGTGTCTTAGTTTAGTACTTGTTTGCTGTAGAAAGTCTTACAGCTTGTGGTTACCCGTCTACTGGGTATGCTGATACAGAGACTACACCCACCCCTTCTTCTCTAGCTGCTGGATTCGGTTGCTGTTCTCCATTCAAGCAGAGAATTCTGATTTGTGAGTTTACCCCTAAATAAATAACCATCTATTTCTCAATTCTGAGTTAGTGTGGGATTTCTTTTAAGTGTCCTTCCCACACTTGTTTACCTTCCAATATTAAAAAGCAGCCAGACATGGTGGCATACATGTTTAATCCCAGTACTTGAGAGGCAGAGACAGGCAGATCTCTATGAATTCAAGGTCAGCCTGTTCTATATAGTGAGTTCCAGAGAATGAGAGCTACATACTCTGTCTCAAAATACCAAAAACCTATTTTTTTAAAAAAAATATAGACAATCATACCTGGTTAACAACTTCAAAATACATGGCTAATGTTGTAGTGGGACTGAGTCCACATATCTTCCACTGACAAGTGCCACCTGTTCCAATCTCCTATAAAATAAAACACAGGGTGCTTGAAGGCTAAAGAACATTATTTATTAATTTATAGTAGGAAGAAAAGCAGGGATAAGCCTCCACTAAGAAAAACACACAACATTCAGATTTATTCAATAAGTGTTAAAAGTTTAAAAAATTTTAACACCATATCACAAACACATAATTAAATACAAGTAAGCAACTTTTACATGACAAAACATTAAGATCATTAAAAGGTTTGCTGAGTAAATTTGGTGTAGGAAGGTCCTTCTGTATTTGGGTTGCTTTCATTGGTTAATAAAGAAACTGCCTTGGCCTTTTGATAGGGCAAAATCTTAGATAAGCAGGGAGGACAGAACAGAATTCTGGGATAGGGAAGGCTCAGGGAGAGCCACCATGAAATCACCAGAGTCAAACATGCTGAATCTTTCCTGGTAAGACCACTACCTTGTGGTGACTTATAGACTATTAGAAATGGGTTGATTCAAGATGTAAGAATTAGCCAACAAAAGGCTAAAACTAATGGGCCAGGCAGAGTTTAAATGAATACAGTTTGTGTGTAATTATTTTGGGTATAAGTTAGCCAGGACCAAAAGCAGGCCCGCGGCCAGGAGCTGGGAACTGGGGAACGTAGTCCCTACAGCCAGCTCCTCCTCATGCAACATAAATTAAAAGGATACAAGGTATTTTGAAGCATGCACTATTTAACGAAGGATTAATCAGTAACATTATCTTTCTACCCAACTTTCCTATCTCTGTAAAGGGAATTTACATATATGCATATATGACTGGGTCCTCTGCACCAGGATTAGAAGCATTTTAGATGTCAAGAAAATTTAGACACAAATGTTTATCAAAAAACTGCATATAAACTAAGTTTTTTTACTTTGTATTTTTCAAAAGCTGATTATCTAATTTGTGTTGTCTTATCATACTATCTACAGCTACATGACTATAGTTTTGGAATGCATTATAGTCTCTCAACAGGCAGAGAAAAAGAAAGGAGCTGAAACTTAATCTCTCTGACTTGGTTGCTCTGTTGCTAATTCTGGTGACAAAAACCACTTGAAATTAATTATGGCTTTCAGAAACCTAAAAATTTCCAAGTCGTGAGAATCCATTTAAGAGCACACTAAGACAAGGAATAGCTTAGCCACATAAAATGGAGCACTGGTGACAGTGTATGGGAAACAACAATTACACATCACCCACACAACAATTTTAAAGGAAAACTAGAGGCTTCCATGATGGATCTGTTTTGTGCTAGCCTAGAAATTGACCGTATTTTTAAAGACAAATATTACTTACATTTTCAGACACGCAAGGTCCTTTAGAGTTAAGAGACACACAGGGTCCAATAGCTCCTGAAATCTTTATTTCCCTTGAGGTCTGTAAATAAGAACATGGTACATTTGGTCCCCTCAAAAGTAAAGCCAGGGCTTAAAAGACGGCTTGAGTGGATAAAGGTACTTGCCACCAAGCCTGACCACCTGAATTTGAATTCCAGGTACTACATGGAAGAAAGAAAGAACCAACTCTTCTAAGTTGCCCTCAGACCTCCATACAAGCAACACAGCATGTGCATGCGTGTACACGCCGCACACACACACAAAATATAGTAAAATTTTTAAATAAATTCAGATGTTTATAAGTGTTTAAGAATATAAGACATGCTTCCATATTTAAATCTCAAACGTCAGTGAAGAGCCAGGTATGGTGGAGCACACCTTTAATTCCAGCACCTGGAGACAAAGACAGTCAGATCTATGTGAGGTTGAGGCCAGTCTAGCCTATATAGCAAGTTCCAGGACAGCCACAGTTACATAAAAAACTCCATCTCAAAAACAAGGCAATGAAAATATGCTAAAATAAAACTAATTAGCCATTAAGCTCTAATTTAATTCTTGTCTTCTATTTTCACCAGCCGTAGAACTCCATTGGGAATCTGACCCTAACTTCAAAGTCACGCCATACCCTAAATTCAAATTACTTACATCAAAACTCTAGGTTCATTTACTGCTTCTCCACAGAAAACTGTCTTTAAGATTGATCTCTCTTTTTTAAATATCTTATGTGTGGGAACGTTTTGCCTGCATGTATGTCTGTGCACCACAAGCATGCCTAGTGTCCACAGAGACAAGAAGAAGACATTGGATGGCTAGAAACTAGAGTTATAGGCAGTTATGAGTTGATGCTGAAAATCATATCTAAGTCCTCAGGAAAAGCAGCCAGTGCTCTTAACCACTGAGCCATCTCTCCAGCTCCAAAACCAGTCTCTTTTCAGTTTCTCCTATCAAATTTAGGCTACTACGTTGTCATGCAAATAAAAAATTAGAAAAGTCTGGGACTGTAGCTCAGTGACTGTAGCTCAGAGTACTAGCTTAGCATTGAAAAGGTCCTTAGGTTCAATTCCCAGCACTGGAAAAAAAAAATCTACTTTGCTAGGCATGGTAGGACATGAGTCAAGTGGATCTCTATGAATTTAAGGACAACCTGGCACACATAGTGAGTTCCAGGGCAGCCAGGCTATACAAGTGAAACAAGGTTTCTCATTAACCCTCAAATGACAGAATTACACATCTCCAATCTACAAGCAGCTCACATAATTAATACTATGATTCCTATATTTCAGCAGAAACCATCCACTCTCATAAGATGCTCGCCTTCATGACTCCCCTCACACTGGGCTACTGAACAAAATTCATTTCCCTCTCATGTTTCAGAAATTAGATGTGGCTGTCCTTTGTAGACCAGGCTGGCCTTGAACTGAGAGATTCACCTGCTTCTGCCTCCCAAACCCTGGGATTAAAGGTGTGCACCACTATACCCCACTCTCACTTCTCTTCCTAAACTACACCACTTTGTTTTCTACTGCTAGTTCTTCTGATCATATACATTAATCTCTCTCTCAAGATGAAGTTTCCCTAGTAACAAGACCTGTAACTGGAGGTTTCTCTCCCACCCACCAATTCCCAAATTACTACTCTGAGGCAGAGATATGTGAATCAGATCTCTGAGTTTAAGGCCCTCCTAGTCTACAGAGCAAGTTCCAGGAGAGCCAGGGCTACACAGAGAAACTCTGCCCCCAAAAAACAAACAAACAAAAAGCCCACACACACAAGCAAACAAACAAACAAAAACTTACATATGCTGGGCATGATGTTGCATGTTTTTAATCCTAGCACTCAAGAGACAGAGACAGGAGAATCTCTGCATTTGAGGCAGTCTGGTCTACAAAGTGAGTTTTAGGACATTCGGGGCTATACAGAGAAAACCCATCTTAAAAAATAAGACAAATAAATAAAAACTGACATATAAGTTTAGTATAAAATATATATGTAATGTTTAGTGCCAGGCATAGTAGAACACATCTGCATGGCAACACCTGGAAAGTTGAGACAGGAGGATCAGGAGTGAAAAGACAAACTGATGAGACTTTATCTCTAAAACACAAAACTATCCAACATAAGAAACTTTACTCGTGTGACCTACTTTTCTAACCATTATGAATGATAACAGTCTCATATACTCTTAATCACACCTTTTTCTGGGAAACAAAATCTCTAATTCAAGGTTCTAATGTAACCATTATTTTTAAAGTACATCTGAATTTGGCTAATATTTTAAAGTTACCATTAAGCCTACAAGGTTCTCCCTTGATAAATATCACAAATGTCAAGTTTGGGTTCTTACCTTTATTTCTAATGTGCCACCAAAGCCCATTTTAAATTGTCCATGTATATCTTTGGTGAAGACTCTTTGAAAAGTCTGCTTGAATAAGGAAGTGTTGAAAGAGTCACCCATTACCATGTATCCTCTGCACAGGAGGCAAATAAACATATGGAACACAATTAACTGGGCTCATGTGTTACCAGAAAAAAATAAATTACTTAGACTATGAACAAATAGTAAAGACATTTCCCAAAACAAATGTAATTAACACTATTTTCATTAACAATTCTTAATTACATTGATTACATTGTATATATGGGTGTGCACACAACACAGCATGCATGTGAAGGTCTGAGAACAACTTTAGGTCACCAGTTCTCTCCTTCCACCATGTGGGTCCCAAATACCCACCTGAGGACATCGGGCTTGCCGACTGAGCCTTTACCCACGAAGCCATCCAACCAGCCCAGATTTGCTCCTTTCATGCACATTGTCTAAGATTATCCATGCTACACAACACTTGATCATGCATCACGCATTAATGACTGCTCCTTTTTACAGTAAGTATCTACAAAATTTGTCTCTACTTCTACTTCTCACAGTGTAGTCCTTGGTATAGCAACATTAATACCACTAGCAACCATAAAAAGGTGATTTCAAGCCCCATCTCACACATACTAAAGAGCACTGGTTTTTAATAAGAAACCCAAGTTATCTGTACAATACCTGAGAACCTCTTGTCCATATCAGCTACTTCCAAGTCTCTCCTCCTCTTGTCTTTCTAATTCACTCTAGGTCAACTTTCATTGTTTTCAGTGAGATTCTCAATGACCTTTATAATGCTGAATTAATTCATCTCCACCCTGCATTACTTTGTGTCTGTAAAGTTTGGCAAAGATGACCAGGGCCTTTACGTCTAGAACTTTCCCTACTGAGCTCCTAGTTGTTTGCATTTCCATAGGTATATCTAAGAGAATACTGGATGAAGCTGAACCCCTACTTTACTTTTTCTCAGCAATGAAAAGAAATACTGGCATATCCTAAATGTGCATAATAAAGAAGCCTGTGGTGGGCTGGAGAGATGGTTCAGCAGTCGAGAGCAATGGTTTCTCTTGCAGAGGATCCCAGTTCAGCTCCCACACTTACAAGGTGGCTCATAACCATTGGTAACTCCAGTTCCAAGGATGTTCTAACCTCCTTGGGCACCAGGAAAAAACACAGTACTCACACATAGGCAAGACATTCATACACATAATTTTTTTAAAAGAAGCCAATGGTAAACCACGACTTATTACTCCACTTAATAGGAAACATCCAGAAGAGGCGAGTAGTATTGCCTAGGCAGGAGGATGTGCTGAGACAGGAGAGAGCAATGGAGAGTGACAGGTAACAGGCAGTCTCTCCAGGGCCAGACAAGTAAGTGTTCAAGTTGTGCTGTTGTGGAATATTATTTTAACTAGGCCAAGACGAGTTACATTTGTTTACACTGAAGATTATTACTTTAACTGTGTAAGGGCATATTACATTTGTCTATGCTGCATTTGTTTAGTTATGAAAAGATGTATTGCTGCTTCATCTTGCCAGCCTAAGGCACCTGATTGGTCTCATAAAAAGCTGAACAGCCAATAGCTAAGCAGAGAAAGGAAAGGTGGGACTGGCAGGCAGAGAGAATAAATAGGAGGAGAAATGTAGGCTTTGAGGAAGAGAAGAAGAGAATGAGGGAGAAAAAGAGGGTTATGCCCAGGGCCAGCTAGCCAGGCAGCCACAAGACAGACAGACATGGAAGAAGCAGGAAAAATAGGACATACAGAAAGAAAACGTAAGAAGTTCTGAGGTAGATAAAGAAAAACAGGTTAAGTTAAAAGAGATAGCCAGAAATGAGCCTAAGCTAGGCCGAGCATTCATAAACTAATAAGTTTCCCTGTCATGATTTGAGAGTGTTGTGGGATTCCCCTCTGTATGCTGTGAATACTCCTGGTGAATGCCTTGGCCTATTGATAGGGCAGAACTTAGGTAGGCAGGGAAAACTAAACTGAATGCTGGAAGGAAGAAGGTAGAGTCAGAGAAAAGCCATGTAGCCCCACTGGAGACAGAAGCCGGAATTTTATCCAGTAAGCCACAGCCTCGTGGCAATACACAGATTAGTAGAAATGAGTTAAATTAATATGTAAGAGCTATTCAATAAGAAGTTAGAGATAATTGGCCAAGCAGTGATTTAATTAATACAGTTTCTGTGTGATTATTTTGGGGCTGAGCAGCCGGAAACCAAGAAGTGGCTTCCTCCCTTCAACATGGGAGATTGTTGGTAGCCCAAAAGAAAAAGCCTATCTCAAAAACACTACTAAAACAGAGCAACTTTAGAATAAACTTTTTTAAATATTTATTTATTATGTACACAATATTCTGTGTGTATGTCTGCAGGCCAGAAGAGGGCACCAGATCTCATTACAGATGGTTGTGAGCCACCATGTGGTTGCTGGGAATTGAACTCAGGACCTTTCGAAGAGCAGGCAATGCTCTTAACCTCTGAGCCATCTCTCCAGCCCTAGAATAAACTTTTTCAAAAAAATTTGTGCCTTTATAATTCTGTTTTTTTCAGGAAAAAAAAAAGTAACATAAGATCCAAAGAAGACACAGCAAAGCTGTCAGCAAATATTGCCAAAAAGCTGCAAAACGATGAGTAAGTTTTTCATTTCCCAAGCTCTCAGTATTGGTTCATATCTGTAAGCAGGCATTATTGGATATGCACATACATACCCAGTAAGGTTAGGGCAGCACTTCATCTCCAGGAGACCCGTCTGATCTAATGCACATGCGTAGATATCAATAACATGCCCAGTTGTAGCAGCTCGATTAGCCAATGCTTCAAAATGCTATAAGAGATTTTGAATAAATCAAATATATAACCTAACTTTTCAATAAATATTTTTCCTATTAACAGATCAAAATAATTTAAAAGAATAATTCATCATAATTTACATATGATTTAGTCTTATTAAATTTTCTACAGTTTCATAAAAATGACTTCTAGAAGTCTGACTTACAGCAGACATGAGACAGACATCTGAAATCCCAGCACTGGGGAGGCTACACAGGAGGATCATGGGCTGTACTATTTTATCTCAAATAAATAACTAAAGCCTCATATTTTAACAACTCTGACTTCAAAGCCATTATTTCCAGGTCTATTCCTAAGTAAAGCAAAACTGAAGAGAGGCATACATTCTCTTCTTCAACACAAACACACACAAAACAGAGAACTACACAGCTGTTTTTCCTAGCTAAATCCACAGGCAAGTAACAAACACATCTGAAAAGAGAGGAAAAGAAAAAAAGATAAGCAAATCTAAAGTATTTTTAGCAGCTTTAACAAAAAATAAAATTTCTGAGCTCAAATGGGAAACTCATTAGCAGACAAAAGCACTCAGTGTCAAAAATTATGACATCAATTATTGTTAAAAATATAACAGTAGCTACCAAAAAATAACAAACAGTACAGCAAAATTAAACTAATAGCCTGAACAAAAATAATAATAAAAAGGACATCAACAAGCAGAAATAATACTAAAGATTCAAGAATCACCATTAGCAAAATATAGCTTTGCAAACCACTCCTAAAAATGTAAGGTTACAGTCAGGCACGGTGGTGGCACACGCCTTTAATCCCAGCATTTAAGAGGCAGAGGTAGGTGAATCTATGTCAATTCTATGCCAGCCTGGTCTACAGAGTGATTTCCAGGGCAGGCTCCAAAGCTACACAGAGAAACCCTATCTCAAAAAACCAAAAGGAAAGAAAAGAAAGAAAGTTACACAAATAGAAAATAATTCACAAGAAAAAAAAAAAAACTAAAAATTACCTTAGTTCCCTTTTTAACATATTTGGCATTATCCTTTTCAATGTCATGCCAGGATCTTATTGGTGTCTTTAATTCATCTCCAACCACCATTCCAGGCCCCTGGGTAGCAGGACCACCAATAAACATCATGATCCGAGCACCAGTGTTGGGGAAAGTACACTGTTGGAGAAAAGGAACTCAGTCAGAAAGTGTAAAGAATAACAAAATGCAGGTACCTATACTTCTGTCTCAAATAATTTCCCAGCCCACACACAGCACCTCACAACTGCCTGCAGCTCTAGTTCCAGAGTATAAGACACCCTCTTCTGTCCTCCAAGGGCTGTTACACACAGACACACACTCACACAAACACACACGGCACACATGAACTCTCTCCCTCTTTCCCTCCTTCTCTTCCAACCCTCCTTACACACACACACACACACACACACACGGCACACATGAACTTTCTCCCTCTTTCCCTCCCTCCCAACCCCCCCCCTTATGCACACACACAGGCACACACACACAAATAATAATAATGAATTTAAAAAAAAAAAGACACCCTTCTCCAAGTCTAACCAGGAAGCTTCTCTTTGCAACAGGGAAACTATTATAAAAAGGGCGAGCACAGTCCACACAACTCCTGCACCAGAGGCTCAGGAATCATTGTGGAAGGAGGAGAAGATTTAACCAGCTTGAGGAACAACAGGAAGTTTGCTGTAAGAATGTGTCTCCTAGAAATGTCAGAGATGCTACACCCAATGAAGTCTCACCAACACGGCTGCCTAATCATGTCCTGAACAAGGGTGACACTGACAGACATGCTAACATGGGAGGGAGAAAGCCATGTGGCTTCAACCACACACAAAAAACAGCTAAGGTATGCTGAGAGTGAGAAAAAAATCTTCCCCAGGAAGAATACACAAATTGGTTATCATATTCCAATTGGTTATTCAATAACCAATTCGTTAACCATAAACAAATCAGGATGCAGGGGCACTAGAGAGACGGCTCAGTGATAAAAGCACTTGCTGTTCTTGCAGAAGACCCACACTTAGTTACCAGCACCCACTCAGCAGTTTGCAATCGTCTGTAACTCCAGTTCCAGAGGAACCAATGCCTTCTTCTGGCCTCCATGGGCAACTAGGCATATACATGGTGTACACACATACATGCAGGTAAAACACTCATATATTTTTATTTTATATATTATAAATAAATAAATCTTTTTTTAAAAAAAAAATCAAGTTGGAGATGGCTTACTAGAAGAGCAAAGTTCAGTTCCCAGTATCTATGTCAGGTTTGCTCACAAACACCCATAACTCCAGCTCTGCCTCTGACCTCTGAGGGCACTTGTACACACATGCACACAGACATACAGACACGCACGCACACACACATAACTGAAAATAGCAAAAGTAAATTCCTTTTTAAAAATCATATGGACTGAATTTGGAGAGCTTCTGGGTAGCTGAACCCATGCTGCTTTCTTGAGTGTGGTGTGTAGAAGGGACATGCCCTTTCTCTGATATCTCAACTGTATGCATTTCTTCTATCAGGGTGTAACTTTTGTAACACTCTATAAGTGATACATAAAGTAAAAGGTTTCTCTACGTTCTCTGAGCCAGCCACTATAGCATTAATCAAGCCTGAAGAAAACTAACTCATAGATAGAAGTACAATTAACAACCTACTATTTGTAGCTGGTATTCGAAGCGAACAGCAGGTTCATAGAACCAAGCCCTTAACTGTGAGAACTAATGCTACTTCTAGTAAATAGACACGCAGCTAGCTTCTGCCCCAGAAGTGCCTGAAATGTGGAGCTTAAACAAATAGTACTATACATGGATTACTGAATGACGGAAGAGAAGAGCCGTGCATGGTGGTGATGTGGGAGTGTTCTCCTGTATTTTGTATTACTCTTATTGGTTGAATAAAGAGCTGCCTGGCTTATAAGATAGGTCAGCCCTTAGGTGGGCGGAGTAGACAGAACGGAAGTTCTGGGAGGAGAAGAAAGGAAGTGAGCCAGTTGCGATGAGGCTCCCGTCACAGATGGATGCAGGTTAGACCTTTCCAGTAAGTCACCACGTGGTGACTTACACACTTTTATAATGGGTTAGTTTATGAGGTGAGGGCTAGCCAAGAAGAAGCTGGTGATGATGGGCCAGGCAGAGTTTAAATGTATATAATTTTCATGTTGTTATTTCGGGCATAAACAAGCAACCAGCGGTTGAGCGGGCCAGCAGCTGGGGGCTTGGGAGCCAGGCGCTGGGAACACAACACAAACCTCTCCTCTAATTACAACATGGTGGTGCACAGCGATGGTGCACAGCGATAGTCCTACATTCAGAAGTCTAAGGAAGGAGGACTGCCGTTAGTTCAAGTGCAGCACTAACTGAACTACATAGCAAGACAGAAGAAAAGGATGACAAAGATGAAGGCGGAGCAAGGAAGAAGAAAAAGATGAAAAGAAGAAAAGGAGGAGAGAAAAATAAAGGGACACTCACACCAACCACCACCATGGTGTTTGGCTCACAACTTTACTATTCCACATGTGCACACACACTCATGTGCACATAGACTCTTACATTTCAAAACTACATTTTCATCATCACTACCTCAAGTAGTCCTACAGCTATAGAAAGAGCCACTCCTGAAGAACGCAAAGGTCTCTTTCCTTGTGGTACTGGCCAAGGATCTCGCTGAAGTTCTCCCAGAAGATCTGTGAGATTCATGTCTATTTTCTGTACTGGCTGTAAGAATCTGCAAAACAACAGTAAACCAAAAGCCATTTACAAGTGTAATATCTTTTTTTTTTTTTCCGAGACAGGGTTTCTCTGTAGCTTTGGAGCCTATCCTGGAACTAGCTCTTGTTGACCAGGCTGGCCTCAAACTCACAGAGATCTGCTTGCCTCTGCCTTCCGAGTGCTGGAATTAAAGGTGTGCACCACCACCTCCCGGCTACAAGTGTGATATCTTAAGAACTTTTCCTAAAAACACAGAAAAATATTTGATGCACAGCAGACCAGCAGTTCACAATTTTCTGTGAACAGCAGAATGCATTGGAGTGTCTCTTCAAAAGCGGTTGCTATTGGGAAGCTAGCATAGTCAGCAGAGGGCTTATCTAGCAGGTAGGAGACCCTAGGCTGGAACCCCAGCAATACATACTCCAAGGAAGTGGGGAAAAAGAGGAGATTGAGGAAAAGAAGGAGGCAAGGGGAGGAGGGAGAAAGAAATGAGTCAGGCATGGTGGTATACGCCTGTTATCCCATCACTAAGAAGGTGGAGGCAGGAGGATCAAGAGATCAAACTCATCATTAATGCATAGGAAACTGTCTCCAGAGAAAGTGGGGGAGGGATATTACTAGGCCCCATACTATAGTCTGTTTTTCACTTCCAGTTGTATTACTGCTACAAACTAAGGAATTAATACATTTGCTATCAATTTCATTTAAAGTTTTAAGGTTAGCAATATAGTAAGAAGACACATCAACACATGGATCAATTTTAGTAACAGCACCTCTGGTTAGAAGGTTACAGGAAAAGCTACCCGTAAAAACAAAATTAAAAGTTTTTGAGGCCCTATTTTTATATAACTGCCTTCAAACCACATAAAGGTTTTATGAACGTAAAAATAAATAAAAAGAAACATATCAAAACTAAACTCCTAACATCATAATGATAAAGAAATGAACCATTTCAGTAAAAAAAGAAAGTGCCACCGGGTGGTGGTGGCACACGCCTTTAATCCCAGCACTTGGGAGGCAGAGGCAGGCGGATCTTTGTGAGTTCGAGACCAGCCTGGTCTACAAGAGCTAGTTCCAGCGCAGGCTCCAAAGCTACAGAGAAACCCTGTCTCGAAAAAACCAAAAAAAAAAAAAAAAATGCCTCAAAAAACTATAGTTTGTTTTAAAATCATAGCTTGTTATTGCAGTAATAGTATATATTACTGCAATCTATTTATATCCCTGAAAATACTAAATATTATAGTATCACCTAATGCCTTTGTTCAAGTTGAGGGCATGATGTTTGTTTGTTTGTTTTAGTTTTTCAAGACAGGGTTTCTCTGTGTAATCTTGGCTGTCCTGGAACTCACTTTGTGTAGATCAGGCTGACCTCACAAAGACCTTCTTGCCTCTGCCTCCCAAGTGCTGGTATTAAAGGTGTGAGCTACCAATGCCCAGGCAAGGGCATGATATGTTTAAGTACCTGCTTGAATTATAGAATTCTGTTGCCATATTAATTACCTATTGGAAGGAGGTGGCTGCTGGACCTGAGGACCACGTGTGGCTTGAGTTACGGGTACTTTTGAGAGTCCTAGCATTTCCTGTAAAGAGATGACTTCAGTGAGATCAGTTTATTTACTTCAACAATATTTGTCAACTTCTTAATATGTTCACGGTGCTACGCTACAAATTAGGAACACAAAATAAGCATAAGGTCTCTTTCCCCAGAAAGCAAACAGTCTAGCTATGGAGACTGAGCTCCCTCAGCAGAAGTTCACCAGGAGAGAGCGAATGCAAAGTATTTAGGAGTACTTCTTACCTAATGCGTCAAAATACATTAATGATTAACTTAAATGTCTTTCTTCTTAACTTATATGCATTTATCCTTTTCAGCAACTATTATCTTAAATACCTACTCTGTAGCAGGACTATAGTAGTTTAAATAGAAATACTCTCTGCTCCCATAGTAGTTAAAATCCAGAAAAAAATGATATTATCTAATAAAGTAGTATAAAATTCTAAGAAGAAGAAAGGAATGAAGCTATCTGATACAGTAGTTAAAAATCTTAGCAGCAGCTTCATGAGGAAGCACATAAAGGACTGGAGAAATGGCTCAGCAGGTAAGAACCTTGCTGCAGAGTTTGATTTAGCACCTGCATGGCACGGCCGTCACATCAGCCTACCAGTCTCTAACAGCCTGTAACCCAGCTCTAGGGAACCCAATGCCCTTTTCTACCTTTGCAAGCATCTGGACTCATGTGCCAGGCAGGAGTAGTTTAGGCCTTTAATCCCACCACTTGGGAGGCAGAGATAGGTGAATCTCTGTGAGTTCAAGGCCAGCCCTGTCTACAGAGCGAAGACAGTGTAGTTAGGAAAAGATTTGCCTCAAAAGCATGAAGATCTTTTGCAGAATGAATTAAAAATCTGGGTGAGTCAGGCAGTGGTGGGGCACATCTTTAATCCCAGCACTTGGGAGGCAGAAGCAGGCAGATCTCTGTGAGTTTAAGGCCAGTCTGGTCAACAAGAGCTAGTTCCAGGATAGGCTCCAAAGCTACAGAGAAGCCCTGTCTCAAAAAACAAAACAAACAAAAAGAATCTGGGTGTAGTGGTGCAAACCTGTAACCCACTATTTGAGTGACAGAGACTGCTGGATGGATACCTGGGGCTTAATGGCCAGCCAGCCTCGCCTAACCATCAAGCTCCAGGCCAAGGGGAGGGCCTGTCCCTAAAATAAACAAAATATAAAAATAAAGTAGAGTCGCCAGGCAGTGGTGGCGCACGCCTTTAATCCCAGCACTTGGGAGGCAGAGGCAGAGGCAGGCGGATCTCTGTGAGTTCGAGACCAGCCTGGTCTACAAGAGCTAGTTCCAGCACAGGCTCCAAAGCCACAGAGAAACCTTGTCTCGAAAAACAAAAAAAATAAATAAATAAAGTAGAGGGTGGCTGATGAATAACAATGCCTTAGGTTGTCCTAAGACCACACACACACACACCTGCATATACACAATCACTAACTAAACAATGCACACAGTGACATCCTAATAAGAGCACACAATCAAATTCTAATAAAGCCATTTACAGAAATGGAACAGGTTATATATGTGGTCATGAAGAGATATCAAAGACACACTATGAAAAGTAAAAAGTCTTCAATTTTTATGACAGCTAAATGACATAAGAAACAAAATTGAAGTCAATACTGAAGAAGCCTTGTCATAGTGCAATTATAATAAAATGAATTCATCATGTTTCTTAAAAATGCATGCATCTAGAAAGTATTAACATACATAGTACACGAAGAATCGGTGAGCACTCCCATTCTCACTCACCTGCAGCTGTTTGGCAGACAAATCCTTTGTTCCCCTGAAGACATAGCTCTTTGAAATGCCTTCACATCCAAGTTCATGAACCTGCACCATTCTCCCAAAAGTAATAAGTCCAACCAAAGCTGTAGGTGGCAAAAGACTCAATGACATCTGCATGGATTCCTTCAGAGCTTGTAAATCTTCATCTTCTATGCAAGTATCAACCACATAGAGAAATATCAGAGGCATCTGGGGACCACGCTTTAAAAAAAAAATGCAGTAAGAAACAGATTTATAAAGGTATTAACATTTTAGCAGAATATTCAAGACAGTCAATCAAGAACTAATTAAACCGGTAAACAGTGAAATATTAATATGTGCATACAATGGAATGCTAATAGAGTCACAATGGAAAAGAAACAGATTATGTGTGTGGTCTAGGAGAGAGCTTTGAGACACAGCACGGAATGAAGATTGAAGTTTAAAGGGCTGACAAGGTGACACAGCAGGTAAAAGCACTTGCAGCACAAGCCTGATGAACTAAGTCCAGCCCCAGAATCCTCAGTAGGAGGAGAGCACTGACTTCTGACCTCCAAACACACGCTACAGCAGGCACAAACCTGTTCTGTGCACACATGTAATAAAATTTTTAAAATTTAAATGTAAAAAATTTTAAAGAAAAATTAAACTTAGAAACATATGTATAACTGGGCATGGAGATGCACACCTTTGATGCCAGAACTTGGAAGACAGTCAAGTCAGGAGGATCAACATAAATTCAAGGCCAGCCTAGTTTCACACAAAGACCCTCTCTCGGGTCGGATCGGGGATTTAGCTCAGTGGTAAAGCACTTACCTAGCAAATGCAGGGAGGCCCTGGGTTTGGTCCTCAGCTCAGGGGTAGGGGATGACACACAAAATAGCAAAACAGACCAAAAAGTAAAATAAAAAGGAGGGTAACAGAAAGACCCTGCAAAACAATATGTGCATTACATATATTTAGCTATATTTAGCTGGGTGTGTCAACACACACCTTTAATCCTGGCACTTGGGAGGCAAGAGGCAGGCAGATCCCTGTGAGTTCCATACCAGCCAGGGCTGTAGAACAAGATCCTGTCTCAACACACACGCACATGCATGAGGGGTTATTTAACTACATGAAGTTTAACTTATTATAAGCATTTATTACTTTCAAACTGAGTGTGGTAATGCATACCCGTGACCCCAGCCAGGACCACCAAGAGTTCATCTACATAGGAAACTCAAGGCCAGAATGACATACATGAGAATATGCCGTAAATAATAAAATTTTAAGGTATTTTCAAATATCATTTAATAACTACAAAGTTCAGGCCAGCTATGGGCACACCTGAAGTCACAGCTACTCAGGGAGATCTCACTTAGAACAACAAAATCAAGACAAGCTTGGTTTAATAACAAAGTGGGGTGCTAGATAAAAAACAAGACATAATATATATTACTTTAAAATTATAAACCATGTACCAAGTTTTTGGTTAAAACTTGAATAAAAATAAAATAAGTTAAATATCATTCTACTATGAGTAAAACAACATACTACTCACGTGAGTATATTTCTGAAAGTACAGTCACTTTTTAAAATTGTTTTTGTTTATTTGGGTTTATTTCACTTTTAACTATGTATCTCTGTGTGGATATGTGGATGTGTAGATGCAGATGTTCCCCCGTCCAGCACAGAGCATCAGATGCACTGGAGCTGCAGTCACAGGCAATTTTGAACAAACTGACACGGTGCAGGACACTGAACTCAGGTCCTCTGTAAGAGCAGCAAGTCTTCTTAACCACAGAGCCAACCCAGCACAGTTATATTTAAATAATTTTTAAACTAAAAAATAACAATGAGGAGCTGGAGAGATGGCTCAGAGGTTGAGAGCACTGATTGCTCTTCCAGTAGAACCAAGTTCAATTCCCACCACCCACAGGTCGGCTCACTACTGTCTGTAACTCCAGTTCTAGGGGACCTGACACCCTTACACGGACATACATGCAGGCAAAACACCAATGCACATAAGATAAAAATAAATGATTATTTAAAATAATAATAATAATGAGATAACGTTTAGAAAATAATTTCCTAAGCCTGGGATGACTTTTCAGAAAATCAAAACCTAACCCGGTTTTACAAACACAGTGACAGGTTCTAGTGAATCACAATTCTGTTCCCGTACCACATTCAGATACTTTTTACTGGCCAGGCATAATGATGCACACCTTTAATCCCTGCCCTTGAGAGACAGACAGAGGCAGCCTGCTCTACAGAGGGAGCTGCAGGCCAGCCAGTGCTTTGGAGACAGGCACTATCTCAAAAATACATTTATGGTTTTAAATTTCCACACTCTTGTGATTTTTGTTGCTTTGAGACAGGATCTCATAAAGTCCAGGTGGACCTCGAACTCATACACCAAGATGACCTCAAACCCAATCAGTCTGCTTCCACAAGCAAAGTTCTGGGATTGCAGACACAACCAAACCTGTCCAGCTCTCCACAATAAAATCCATAAGCAACCAGGATATGTTGATTCATAAACTCAGGGACACGTCAGCAGACTTTAGCACTTTACTGATCAAATGACAATTCAATTTGCTGTCAGGCTCTTAATGTGATCTCCATTTTCATAAATAAGCCCTTACCTACTTATAGCTTTCTTAAATACCTACTCTCGCGTTCTTACCAGAACTACATATTCAATGCTTGAAAACTGGGGTAAAAGCTCAGCAGGCTGATTCAGTTCAGATATCCCAGCATATGTAGGTGGAAACTGCAAAAAAAAAAATAAGGTTTTAAACTCAAAATTATTTCTTCATCATTTTAATTTTTGTCTGGGTTTCTGTTGTTTGTTTTTGTTTTATGCAGCCCTGGACGTCCTGGAACTTACTATGCAGACCATACTAATCTCATTTAATTATTAAAAAGGTATTTTCAGGCTAGTGAGATGATTTACTGCCTAAGAGTTCTTGCTTCTAACACTAACTACCCGAGTTTGATCCCTGGAGCCCCTACAGTATAAGGAAAGACTCAAATCCCTCTAGCTGTCCTCTTACCTACACATGCTCACCACTGCACAGGCACACCCACCCACAACCAATAAATGCAAGGAAAATAACTACTTTATCCTTTTTCACATAAGCATTCCCTATATGACCAGCACTACAGCATTAGAATCTGTAAGACATGTCCTTACCTGATTCCTTTGGTAACAAAAGTTGCAAGCCCAGAGTTTTGCTCGATAATCCACTTGACTGTTTTAAGAAAAGACAGATTAGTTAGGCAATGTTTCAGTTAATTTTACAAGGACCTTAATTTAAATAAAATTGATTTCATTTAAAGACATGAATGGATTAAACCTGATGATCAAAGTGACTTGCTTTTAACTGGGGGCATAAGAACCCAGAGCCTCATACATTAGGCAAACATTTACCACTAAATAAACTGTACCCTAGGACAGATTTTTTTGTGGTTTTTTTTTTTTGGGGGGGGTATGTTTGTTTGTTTGCTTGCTTTGGAGATAGGATCTTGCTAAAATATCCAAGCTGACATAGAACCCACAACCCTTCAAGTCTTTAGAATTACAGGCCTCT
Source organism: Dicrostonyx torquatus (assembly GCA_028555095.1). Classification (NCBI taxonomy): domain Eukaryota; kingdom Metazoa; phylum Chordata; class Mammalia; order Rodentia; family Cricetidae; genus Dicrostonyx; species Dicrostonyx torquatus. The sequence goes on from JAQHUG010000132.1 coordinate 4,132,001, forward strand.
GCTACCACACCCATCTTAAAATACTACTTAAGTAGCAATAATAAAGACTAATAGGCCAGCAGGATGGCTCATGGGCCAAGAAAGCCTAACAACCTCAGTTCAATACCCAGAGTCAAGGGAGAAAGAGAGAACCAAGTCTTAAAATTAGTCCTCTGACCTCCATACAATAGCGTCCCCCCCACACACGATTTATTTAATTATACAGATAAGACAACAAGGAGAGATATTCTAGAGAGTGTGTATAGAGCATGACTTTACAACACAACCTTCTTGGGTAAGCATGGCAGCGCATACGTGCAATCCCAGCACTTGGGAGGCAGATGCAGGAGGACTGCATGCAGCAAGTCTGAGGCCAGTCTGGCTACATAACAAGTTCCAGGCCAGCCGGGGCTACATAACAAGTTCCAGGCCAGCCGGGGCCACATTGTGAGACTGTCTGACAAAACACAAATTGACGACAGCAGCAAAGATAATAACAAATAAAAACAAAAGAGATCCTTCAAAACTCAAAGAGCAGCCTGAAGGAAAAGAAGCCAATGACAGAAAAACTGAAGGCAGAAGGATAGATGAAGATACAGTTCAACGCTGTAAGTAAAGCTGGTACGCTCAGAAAGAAAAGAGATGTTAAGATGGTACATCAAGAGCCGGGCGGTGGTGGTGCACGCCTTTAATCCCAGCACTAGCGAGGCAGAGGTGGGTGGATCTCTGTGAGTTTGAGGCCAGCCTGGTCTACAAGAGCTAGTTCCAGCGCAGGCTCCAAAGCCACTGAGAGACCCTGTCTTGAAAAACAAAAAAAAAAAAAAAAAAAAAAAAAAAAAAGATGATACATCAACCAGAAAGACTGGGTAAGCCTATAATCCCAGCACTAGTAACACCAAGACAAAGATGAAGACTCCACAGTGCTCTGGAGGTAGACCTGCCTGCATTCCCTAGCAAACTGGATTGGAGAAAAGGCAGAAGAAAGAGAAATTTAAAAATGTTTCCTGAGATTTTTGCCTTAAAAATAAATAGCACCTTTTGAATATCATGCTAACTCATTTATGACTTTTCCAAGTCCTAAAATGGGCTCATACATAGCCAATACCATTAACAGGATATAATAGTTTTTATAATGATGTTTGTATCTGGTCTCTTTACAGTACTAATTCATTATAACTAGAATACTAAAATTTAAACTCTTGGGATTTCTTTGACTATAACTCCAAATAGAAAAAATGGAATTCTTTAAATAAATGACTAAGAAATAATTTATTTTTCTTTTTATTTTGTTGAGATATCTTATGTAGTCCAGGCTTTGAATTTGCTATGTAGCTGGAAATAATCTTGAGCTTCTGATTCCCCTGCCTCCATTCTCTGAATGCTGAGATCACAGGTGTGTGCTGGTTTATGTGATGCAGGGGACTGAACCCAGGATTTTGTGTGTGCTAGGTAAGTACTCCATCAACTGAGCTAACCTCGAGCACAAATTACAGTTCTCAACTATTTTACCACAGTGCTTCCTTCCATGTATTTTAATTACCATAAAGGATTCAAAACTGCACGGCAAGTCGTCCTACTGCACAGGACAGGCTCGTATTGAATGGGCGGTAAGTCGGGTCTCTCCTTTAGAGGTGTAAACAGGGCTGCCACCGGAACAACCATTCTCGTAGCTTCCAGCCGACTAGATGGCCAAACATTCCAACTGAAGCGGACGCCATCTCTTTCTTCATTTTGTTGGATAAATTCCAAATAGGTTGTCATTTTAGTGCTTGATTCTTATTTCTGTCTGAAATATAAATTAAAGATATTTTAAAATCCAGAAGCCTCATAAGAAATTCAAAGTAAAAATGTTTTCCTACCTCCAGCAATATTAATACATTAAAAATTATGACCAAATGAAAATATAGTAACTCCACTCATAATCTATAATAGCTTTAAAGAGCCTAATGCTCGTGAGGCTTAGTAAGATGAACGAATTTTAGGTAACTTAATTCACTCTTAAAACTACTGACAAGGGGGCTGGAAAGATGGCTCAGTGGTTAGGAGCACCGCCTGCTCATCTAAAAGTCCCGAGTTCAATTCCCAGCAACTACACAGTGGCTCACAACCATCTGTAATGAGATCTGGTACCTTCTTCTGGCCTGCAGGCATGCATGTAGGCAGAATACTGTATACACAATAAATAAATAAATCTTTAAAAAAAAAAAAAGCTATTGACAAGGCAAGATGGCTCAGTGGGTAAAGGAACTTGCTGCCAAGTCTGATAACCAGTTTGATCCCTGGGACCCACATGGTACAAGGAGAGAACCAAGCTGTCCTCTGACTTACAAATGTGTGCTATGCACAACACACAATGAGCCACACGCACTTAGTCACACACAAAAAAAATAAGTAAAATTTAAAAAATAAGAAACTATGACAAATATATAGTAAGTGTCCTTATTATTTATCTAAATATGTATAGAGGGAAAAGGAAAAAAAGGGAATAGGGACCTAGACCCTATGATTCCCATCATCAACGTTGTAAATTATGTAATTCTAATAAACATAAGAAATCATAAAATTCTGGGAACCTATTCTATATGAATGCACATCTTCTTAGACTGAGATGGAGGGGGGAGGGCCTAGGACTTCCCATAGGACAGGGTATCCTGCACCATCTTAAGGAAGCAGGGGGAGGGCGGTGGGGTAGTGGGGGAGCGGGAGGGCCGGGAACAAGGGGAGTAAATGTAAATTTTGCTTTTAACAATAAAATAAATAAATAAATAAAAATAAAACCATGAAAAAAAAAGAAATCATAAAATTCTAAAATATACATGGATTTTAATTAGAAAAAGACAAGCTCTCATCTGACTTTCTAGAGGAGAGCATTTAATAATATTTCTGCTAACAAGAAAGCTTGTCTTGAAACCAGTTAGAGAATACTAGAGGCATGGCAAACAAAATGCCTGTTAAGTGGTATCCCAGGATTTACATATCACAGAGCTCCTTGGGGAAACTGAATCCTAACTTGTGAAGGCATTTTGAGACATAAAATTATAAGATAATATAGTAAAAAAAATCACAGCCAGGTTTGGGCTTTCTGGTTATTGTTTGTCACTGTCATTGTTTTGAAAGGCCTCACTATATAATCCAGGTCACCCCCCAGCTGCAGCCTCCCAAGCACTGGGATTTTAAGTGTGTGTCACTACAACCAGGTAGCTTATCACTTTCTAAGTGGCTGGCTAAGGTGTTGGCTTTCCCATCTAGAATACAGTCCTGACTCAGGCTCTTAAACCACAGAGTGGTTTGTCATGAATGAAAGCCAAAGAATTTAAACAAAATACAGAATCTCAAGTAGTAATCAACAAGAATGAAAGAAACCAGGCTAAAAGACTGAGGCTGGAGAGATGGCAATAGTTAAGAGTTCACTGCTCTTTGCAGAGGACCTAAGTTAGTTTTCAGAAGCTCACAAACATCTGTAATTCCAGTTCCAGGGGCTCTGATTCTCTCTTCTGGCTCCCAAAGACACCAGGCACACAAGTAATACATAAACATTCAGGCAGGCAAAGTACCCATAGACATTAAAAAAAGAAAGAAAGAAAAAAGAAAAAGAAACAAAAGAACAGGAGGGCTGGAGAGATAGGTCAGTGGTTAAGAGCCCTGGCTGTTGGGTTCAATTCCTAGTGTCCACAAGGCAGCTTACAACCAGATTCTCTAGCTCCCATTCCAGGGGATCTAGCACCCTCTTCTGGCATCTGAAGGCAACAGGCACACAAGTGGTAAACAGACATTCACACAGGCAAAGCACTCATACACATAACACAAAATATTTTTGAATTAAGTTTAAAAACAGAATTGAAAATCATAGACCTACACTGTCAGAAGAAAGAATATGGATATTAAAGTTGCCGAGAAGGATGGTGGGAAATGAAACTGGTTTTATATGAATGGGATTGTTGGTTTTATTTTTAAAGGACTGCAGAAAACTATCCTGCCTCTTCTGCTATGTGAGAACACACTGCAAAGTACCATGTCTGCACCGAGAGCAGGCCTTCACCAGACACCCAGTAGAGCATCTTGACTTGGGGTTTCTTCTAAAACTGAGAAATAAGTTCCCAGTCAATAAAAAATACTGATATGACCCGGTTGGAACGGTTTTAGGTGTTGTCAAACTTAGGATTAATTCTGTGAGCCATTCCTCACTAATGGATGAAGTTGCTGGAAACCACCAAGCTTGAATGACTTTCCATCTGCTGCTGTCCTATGTGCTAGGCTCTCTCCTTGGAAAGAGAAGCAACAAACCCATCTGGTATAACCAGCAAAGAGAAGCATGAGGATTCAAACATGTGACCCAAGCACTAGGAGAAGCTGAGACAGGAGGATTGCTGTAACCTGTGCTACAGGTTGACACAGTGAGATCCTGTATCAAAGAAACAATACTAAAAATAAGGGGAGAAGAGAAACTGAGCAGAGAGTAAGACAATACTTATGTACTACAATATAGTAAGACAATGGTTACAGAAATAAGTCTTCAGCTGTTTCCCCTCTCCTCTCTGTTGGAATGCAGACTACACATAGCAGGCTTTGTTTAAGAGATATAAAAGTAAGCATGTTTGGGCGGGAGAGATGGCTCAGCGGTTAAGAGCACTGGCTGCTCTTCCAGAGGTCCTGAGTTCAATTCCCAGCAACCACATAGTGGCTCATAACCATCTTGCAATGAGATCTGATGCCCGCTTCTGGCCTGCAGGCAGAACACTGAATACGTAATAAATAAAACCAAAAAATAAAAATATTAAAAAAAATTTTTAAAAAGTAAGCATGTTTTTCTTTGGATCCTCAATAACGTTTAAAAGGAGGTCCCTAGAACCACTGTTTAGCTCCCTCTCAGTGAGAAAGATTCAAAGACTCAGAAGGTGTTTACGAAAGAGCCAGGTTTAAGTTTCTACAACAGGTTGTAGACTGGATATTTTTTAAGCACGTTACATCCAGAAAACTTTCTTAAAATGATTTACTTCTCTTTTTATGTGTATTATTGTTTTGCCTACATTTATATTTGGTGAGGGTGTTGGATTCCCTGGAACTCAAGTTATAAACAGTTGTGAGCTGCCACGTGGGGGGACTGGGGATTAAACACTGGCCCTCTGGAAGAGCAGCCAAGGCTCTTATTGGCTGAGCCATCTCTCCAGCCTATGGACTGGATTCTAACTCTGAAGGCTTGTATTTTATTAGGATATGCAAAATGTCACCTCAGTGATATCTGAGCACGATTTCCCTTTCCTCCGCGTTTTCCTCCAAACTTCTCTGCTTTAAAATCACATTCAGCCAGGCGGTGGTGGCGCACGCCTTTAATCCCAGCACTCGGGAGGCAGAGGCAGGCGGATCTCTGTGAGTTCGAGACCAGCCTGGTCTACAAGAGCTAGTTCCAGGATAGGCTCCAAAGCTACAGAGAAACTCTGTCTCGAAAAACCAAAAAAATAAAATCACATTCAGTCAATGACATCCACTGTGTTTCTGGACTTCTGCTCAGGCTGCACCTGCTCACACTTGGTCCAGTTACACAGCCATGCACAACACTTCCTTACTTTCAAAAGCAATAACTGCTCAAGCTGAAAATCACAAATCCCAGCACAAAAGCCCTTTTGCGAACTTCCTTAATGTGATGACATTATTTGGCAAGCACTTTATTACCTAGTATTAGCATTAGCCAGGCATTATTTTATATTATAATAATATATTTTATATATTAATATAAATCCAGCTAGGTATGTTGGCACACAACTTTAATCCTAGCACTTGGGAGGCAGAGGCAGGTGGATCTCCTGTCACTTCCAGGCTGCCAGAGTGAGACCCTGTTAAACACACACACCCTGAAATATCATTAGAATGCAGGTGTAACAAACAAATCTTTTTTAAAAAATGACATAAGATACAAAAGGCCTTCCTAAAGAAATGTCACATTTTTCCAAAGATTTACAGCAGTAAAAACTATTTTAATAATTTCTCCTGGTAGAACAAAAGCATCATGTCACTTTAACGTAGCACAGCAAATATTTTCCTATAGTATCTTGAAAGGCTTTCCCTAGTATTGTTTTTTCTCTATTCCAATTTTAACCTCCTTATGCATTCCTAATTGGAAAACACACAAATTGCAAATAAATTTAAGCTCCTTAGTTATTTGTTACCATTGTTCCTCTCTACGTTTCAGTTGTAAAATATTTTACATATGTATTTATTTCATTCTTTTGTATAGGTGTTTTGCCTGCATGTGCATCTGTATATCATGTGTGTGCAGTGCCTGTGGAGGCCAGGAGAGAGCAGTGGACGCCCTACAAATGGAGTTAGAGATGGTTGTAAGACAGTAGTGAGCCGCTCTGTGTGTGTGTGTGTGTGTGTGTGTGTGTGTGTGTGTGTGTCTGCATCTGCACAGGTCCTCTGCTCTTAACTTCTGAGCCACCTTCCCAGTCTCAGTTGTCAAATTTTCAATGAAATGAACTGAGTAGCAAATGTTATGCTCTTGGGCAATAAACTTCCCTGGCCTTCAATTTTCACATCAGTTAGATGAGAAATTTGAGCAATAATACTATAGGTCTAAGAAACAATTAAAACCGTGTGGACTTTTGAAGCTCCTGGAAAGAAGAAATTTAATATGCATTTATATTTAAATTTCTTTAAGCGAATATGCCTAGTTGCCCGCGGCTTAGGATGGGAGTGTGTTAAGACAAGACCGGACAGAAGGTGAGGTGAGAAGATGAATCCAATATCCCTCTAGTCTACCTATGCATTTACAGCGACTTTTACTCTTCCTTTTCCACAAACAGTAAAGCTCCACCGACAGAATGGATGCCCGAGTGCACGGCACTGCTCAGTTCCGAACAACGAGCATTAGGAACCGGCCCAAGGCATCAGCTTTCCCCGGTACTTTTCTCCTTTACCTTTCCAAGGCCCAAGGCCGAATTACGGGTGATGTAGTCACCTGGGTTCAAAGTCTAGGGCACTCCTGATCAAGTCAAGAAACAAACCCGGAGGGCCCAGGGCTCCGGGAAAGCGTGTCATCCAGGGGGTGCGGGTGGGTGCAGGGCCAGCTGCTCGGACCGCCCTTCTGCACCCCGCTCGCAGGCTTCCACCTAAACTAGGAGGACTGGAGATGGAGATGAGGGCGCTCGGTCCCCGTGACAGGCTCAGTGCTCTCGGGTCAGCGCTGGGCCACACAACCTCCGGCGCGCCTCGCCTTTAGGCTTGGGGACAACGAGGACAGAGCCAACACCGTCCTAAGACCCCGGCCCGCTGCCCTCCCAGCCCAGGCGGAGCAGAGGTGGCAGCGACGCCCGTCCTTACCACGGGACCTTCCGACGAGCTCCGCGCCGGGCGCAGCCTCCGCCTTGCAAAGTCAGTCTCCGCCGCCGCCCGGGAGCAGCCGTGGCACCTCAATCAGGGGCGGCACCGCCCCGCCCCCGGCCTCCAGGAGGGCCTCGGCCTGGACAACATGGCTGGTGCCGCCTCTGCCACGTCAAAGGGGAGGAGGCGAGGAGGGGCGAGCAGCCGAGGGGCGGGGCGAGAGGAGGCGAGGGGCGGGGACAGTTCCGGAAGGGGCGGGGCGCTCAGGTGGTAATGGGCGGGATGAGTGGCGGAAGGGACGGAACGGGGGTAATAAAGAGGGTGGGGCGAACGAAGGAGTCCCGCAAGCCCAGGCAGAGGGCGGGGATAGTTCAGGAAGGGGCGGGGCGAGCGGCGGAAAGGATGTAACCCGGGTAATAAGGAGTGGGACGTGGCGGAAAGGCAAATCTCCGAAGCTGCAGGGCTAGGGAGTCGGGGATTGATGTTAAAGTTAAAATACCCGACTGAGAGCCGGGCGCACGCCTTTAATCCCATCAGTGGGAAGCAGAGGCAGGAGGATCTCAGAGTTCGAGGCCAGCCTGGTCTATAAGAGCTAGTTCCAGGACAGGCCCCAAAGCTACTAGAGGTAAACCCTGTGTAGAAAAACTGAAAGAAAAAAAAAAAGGAAAAAGAAATGCACTACTGGGATATAGATACGGGAGGAAATGTTTCCTGTTAACCACCAGAGAGACCTTTAGTGTCTACTCTTTGAATAATTGTTTTTCAGCTTTCTAATATATAGAAAAAACTCCTGCGGGTTTTTTTTTTCTGACAGATCTTATCCGTTCAGATGGAGAAAGAACTAGCCAACAATATTTGAAATATTTACTACAAAGAGATGCTCAGGTTTGAATTTTCGTCAGTGTGTTAAGAATCGATGAAATGGGGGCTGGAGAGATGGCTCAGAGGTTAAGAGCACTGCCTGCTCTTCCAAAGGTCCTGAGTTCAATTCCCAGCAACCACATGGTGGCTCACAACCATCTGTAAAGGGGTCTAGACCGGTGCCCTCTTCTGGCCTGCTAGCATACACACAAACAGAATATTGTATACATAATAAATAAATATTTAAAAAAAAAAAGAATCGATGAAATGACTCAGCCAGTAAACTCACTTGCCACAGAACTCAGAGGTAGGAGAGAACCTACTCCCCAAAGTTTTACTCTGCCCTCCTCACCTGCTCTGACAGGCACGCATCCACGTGACACATGCAAAACCACAAACATCGTCATTTTACTTTTTAAGTGTCTCTCTAAGGTGGTGGTGGCGGCTCGTGCCTGAAATCCCGAGAGTCAAGGTAAAAAGGCCAGCTCAATTTACATTGCAAATTGTAGACCCTTCTGGGCACACTTTTGAAGAGACACAATCTCAAAACCCTAAAAGTTATCCACGTTTGATATCTGGCTCATGCGTATAATCCCAGGACTAAGGAAGCTGAGGCCGAGAATCACTACAGACAACTTGAGCTACTTAATAGGTTCGAGAATAGCATGAGCTGCACACCACTAAGATGCTGTCCAGAAAAGTAAAAAAAATAAAATAAAATAAAATAAAAATTAAGCTCTCCATCCATTTTGTGTCATTTTTTCCCCCCGCAAAGCCGGAAAGGAACCACCCTCGTCAAAGGATTGTAAGATTTAGATGAATGTAATGTGCTTCAACCAGGGGTTGAATTCTTTAGAACTCTAAAAATGATCATTACAGCATTAATTTAGAAAATGTTCAATGCTATAAAAGTTCATCCTCGGTCTCAGCTCCCTACCCAAGCTTCAGAAGAGAAAATAGAATTAGATAAAAAGATCTAGAAATTCTTTCGGAACCACTGCCATCGGGAACTATACTCGCACGCTTCAGTCTACCGCCGGAGCCATAAACTTGATGCAACCAGCAGGTTTGCGCGGCTCCGCCCCCCCCCCCCAGGCCCATCCGCGCCCCCGGATGTCGCCAGAGCTCCTGCGCTGTGCCTTGGCTGAGTGCAGGCGCAATAGGACTTGGAGGGTTTGACTACCATGGCGTGGGTTCCATCCGAGTCTGCGGTGGAAGAGTTGATGCCACGGTTGTTGCCTGTAGAGCCCTGTGACTTGACGGAAGGTTTTGATCCCTCGGTGCCCCCCAGGACGCCGCAGGAATACCTGAGAAGGGTGCAGTGAGTGATTTTGCCCTGTGCGAGTGGACATAGACCTGATGTCGCGCTTGACCCGCAGTGTGCGACAGAGTCCCTCCTCTGTTTGGGTTTCAATCTCTCGGGCGGGCTGGGAAGTTTAAGATCCCTGTATATACGACCTACCGTGGACAAGTATGCCTTGAATTTGATTGCACGTTAAAAGGTGTGCTCTTAATTCTCTTTGCTTTTAATCTAGGCAATGTCAGGCGTTTTGTTCTTTCATTGGGGGGTCTGAATTGTATTTGCGATTTCATAATGAAGTAACATGCGTCTATTGCACTACACACGAGACGCGAGCAAAGCGCAATGGTAAAGTTCACACATGTGCTGCTTGTAGGATCGAAGCGGCTCAGTGTCCAGATGTTGTGGTAGCCCAGATTGATCCAAAGAAGTTGAAGAGGAAGCAGAGTGTGAATATTTCTGTGAGTTTTACTAACCAACTGGGACTCTTCTAACCTACACACAAACAAATGACTGAAGCTTTTCTATCTTATCAAGAAAATCAGTTATGGCCTGACAGTGGTGGCGCCTATCTTTAATCCCAGCATTTGGGAGGTCGAGGCCAGCCTATTACGCAGAGCTAGTTCCAGGACAGCCAAGGCTTCACAATCCCTGTCTTGCAAAACCAAAAAAAGAAAAGAAAGAAATTAGTTATGATGTGTAGGGTAAGGTTAGATTGCGCCCTACAAACTTAGACACCACTTTTGCAGGCTAACAAAGTTTGATTTGGATGCCAGCCTGCCTTGAGACCCCTCTCAAAGTGTAAATATGTGTGTGTCATTTAAAAGATTACATACACACACCCCGAAAAAAATACTTCAATTGCTTACTAATGCTGACCTTTATGAGTAAAATGTGTAGGAATTTTTTACTGGCTATACCTTTATAGTTATTATCAAACGGGTCTTTGGTGCACATTCTCCATTTGACCTGGTATTTTCTCAGAATAGAAACACAAATGTCTTAGCATCTTTCTGTCCTTTCCATGCACACTCTGGTCTTTATTCATTTGCTTATCCTGCACACTTTTTATTAAGCAATTAGGTTGCACTGGATACTAGGAACACAGCAGAAGATAATAGAGAAAAGGTGTCTACAAGCCTGTTGGTAAACACTTGTAATCCTAGCACTTGGAGGTAGAGACAAGAGTGTTGGGAGGTCTAGGTAATTTTCTTTTAAATAGATGGTTTCAGGCTAGCCTGCAATATAGAAGACCCTCATCTCAGAAAGAAAGAATGAGGGAAGTCCCTGATGCCTGTACAGTAACAGTCTTCTAATAGACATAGAAAATAACCAAATAGTTACATCATCTGGTCATTGCATGAAGAAAATAAACAGCACTCAGTTAATAAAATGACTGCAGGACTGGAAAGATGGCACAGTGGTTAAAAGCACTGGATGTTCTTCCAGAGGATGCAGGTTCAATTCCCAGCACCCACGTCACTACTCACTACTATCTCTAAGCTCTAGTTTGAGAGGATCTGATGCTCTCGTTTCACCCCTTCAGGTACCAGGCCTGCACATAGCACACAGACATGCATGCAGACAAAACATGCACACAAAATAAATGAAACTTTTTAGTTAAAAAATCTCTCAGCACTAGGGAGACAGGCTGGCAGACCTCTGTGAAGTTCAAGGCTAGCCCAGTCTACGCAGTGATTTCCAGGACAGCCAAGGCCACAGAGGGAAACCTTATCTCGGAAAAATGTGGGGCGGGGAGGGGGTGCTGAGGTCATGATAAATTTTTTGTGTTTGAGGTAATTCCTTTAATGTTTATAATTAGGATGTTTTAATTCAGGCAGTATAAGGTTTTATATGGCTTCACAAGTTTTTACTTGATGGCACATGATTTCATGTAAACTTAGCTTTTTTTCAAATTTACCCCACTGTTTCATTAGAAAACGATGCCTGATCACTAGTTATCTGTGTGCTGTTTTGGGAAACAAAAGTAAGATTAGGCAAGTAGGTGTTTAACCACTTCATTTGAGAACTCCTGGGGTCATGATGCAGTCACCATGCCCACCCCACCCCCCAAAAAAAAGTTTGAAAAAAATGAAGATCTTTTCAAGTCAACTGTCTTTGAGTTTTGGGATACATTTTGACATTCTCTCTTTTTTATTTCTCCTATTATAGAAAAACAGGATTAAGTTTCATATCCTTCATATTTCATAAGAACTTCACCTCCAACATTCAGCCCATATTTTTCTAAGTAAAATGGCAAAGGATTTCTCTTTTTTAAAAAAATGATTTTGTTATTTTTACTTAATCCGCATTGGTGTTTTGCCTGCTTGTATGTCTGTATGAGGGCATCAGATCCCCTGGAACTGGAGCTACAGACAGTTGTCAGCTGTAATATGGGTACTGGGAATTGAACCTGGAACCTTTGGAAGAACAGTGAGTGCTCTTAACCACTGAGCCATCTCTCCAGCCCCAAAAGATCTTTTTTATTAACTGGTTTATAGATGTAAAGTGAACTACCTGCCTTTCTGCTTTGATAAAGTGTACCTTTATTCTCTTAAATAATCATATCATTCACTAAAACATACTTACTCTTTGTCTTGATTTTGCTCTTACTCTGCATAGACATCGATTCTAGTTATTACAGCACTGGAGCAGACTAACATCTGTGAACTGATTTCCAGCTTTCAGGATGCCAGCCTGCCCCAGAAGGTTATTCTCCAACTCTTCAGTGGCAGCAGCAGCAAGTGGTCCAGTTCTCAGCTGTTCGACAGGCAAGTGTCCTGTTCAATCAAATTAAACCTCCTTCAGATGCATTTCTGTCCTTAGACTATAATTTAAAAAATTATAATACCCAAGTATTTATTAATTAATTACCAAATTATTCTAATCATTAGAATATATTTGGCATTTAAGTATTTTTAAATTTTAGGGTAGTTGAAATTTTGTAGAAAAACTTGTTCTTTTTAGTTTTTCATTCTCTGAAGATCATTAACTTTTCTTCCCGTAGAGTGTGAACAAGCATAGACATCACTGGAAATCTCAGCAGTTGGATAGCAACGTAACGATGGTATGTGAGCTTCTCAGCTTAGGTTGTCCATTATATGCCTGTGTGAAATAATCTATATTCTAGTCTTTAAAGAGTCAAATGTTTAGTCTATATTATTTTTATTTTCCTTCCTTTGCCAATATTTATGTATATCAGTTTGCTATAGTAGTAGTCTGAGTTAGTTTTTGTGTTTAGATTTTTCAGAGAGGGTCCCACTACATTGCCCCAGCTGGTGTGGAACTCATTATGTCGACCAGGCTAATCTTACACACAAGGGGTTTGCCTGCTTCTGCCTCTGGAGTGCTGGAATTAAAGGCATGCACCACCAAGCCTGGCCCATGACTGTTTGAATTCACCTTAGGGCATGTGAAAGTTGCAGGAACAAAATAGAGTATTACTGCTGTATCTGTTCTAACAAAATAAGGCTGAGAAGTTAGGCTGTGTCCTTAGGATTATTGCCTACTAATATCCACAACAGTCTTACACAAGACCACCACGTTATACAGAAGTACTTCTGAGTCAGGAGTACTGTCACTCTCCTAAGTTCCAGCACTCTGGAGGCTGAAGCTAAGTTTGAGGCCAGCGAGAGTAATTTAAAGGTCAGCCTGGGCTTATAGGATAATCTTATCTCAAAAAAGCAAGTAAACGGGGCTGGAGAGATGGCTCAGAGGTTAAGAACATTGGCTCTTCCAGAGGTCTTAAGTTCAATTCCCAGCAACCACATGGTGGCTCACAACCATCTACAATGAGATCTGGTACCGCCTTCTGCATGCAGGCATAAACTCTGTAGACATAATAAATAAATAAAATCAAAAAAAAAGTATGCAGGCATGAACCCTGTATACATAATAAATAAATAAATCTTAAAAAAATTAATCTTTAAAAAAGCAAGTAAATGCAAACCTCTACCAGGACTTGTGCCCAGCTGCTCTTTGTTTACCCTCAGACTTCTTTTTTTGGTTTTTTTCGAGACAGGGTTTCTCTGTGGCTTTGGAGCCTGCGCTGGAAGTAGCTCTTATAGACCAGGCTGGTCTCGAACTCACCAAGATACGCCTGCCTCTGCCTCCCGAGTGCTGGGATTAAAGGTGTGCACCACCACCACCACCGGCTACTGTCAGACTTCTTTTTCTTCCATATTGGGAGATACTTCTTTCTGTATCATAGCAACTTAGATATAATTAATTAACCTCCTAAAATATTAGCAGTTAAAGATTAGAATTGGGGAAGAAATGAATACATTGTTCTAGGCAATTTTTTTCAATCTTCTAGGGAATCACACATCTAAGAAAGTGGTGAAAGCTATTTATCTTCTGAAAGAGAAGAAAATATACTCTTTTTTTTTAAGATTTATTTATTTATTATGTATACAGTGTTCTGTCTGCATGTCTGCCTGCAGGCCAGAAGAGGACACCAGATCTCATTACAGATGGTTATGAGACACCATGTGGTTGCAGGGATTTGAACTCAAGACCTCTGGAAGAGCAGCTAGTGCTCTTAACCGCTGAGCCATCTCTCCAGCCCTAAAAATGTATTCTTTTTGATCCAAATTGCCCATTATAAATAGACCAGGCAGGGACCAGTGAGATGGCTCAATTTGTGAAGACAATTGATGACCCAGTGTTTAATCTTCAGTACCCATAGTGACTCTTTCAAAGTGTCCTCTGACATGTACACACATGAATGAATAATAGAATTGGTTTGGGTTTTTGGAAAAGAGGACATCAAGCTAGATAGAATAGAATAGAGTTCACTATTGCAGCTTTAAAGGTCACATCTCCAATGGCAATCACAGCCTGCAGTTCTCACAGTTAGTCCCCGCATAGGGGTTTGGAGAGTGTACGCAGTTATGCCCATAACTAGCACCATGTTTTTGAGTTGGGGTAATCAAGATATAGGGAACCTTCAGTTCCCTTTTTTTTTTTTTTTTGGAAAATGAGCCCAAATTTTTATGTGTTTAGTCCTTGCATTTGAAGTTCCCTTCAGTGACATCTTTAACCTCGCTTCTTTTTATAATGCTCAGTATAGAAATAAGTAATTTTTTTTTTCTTTCAGCCAAAATCTGAAGATGAAGAAGGGTGGAAAAAATTTTGTCTGGGTGAAAGGTTATGTGCTGAAGGGGCTCTTGGACCACCTACAAATGAAAGCCCTGGGATTGATTATGTACAAGTAGGTGATGACGTAGATGAACATAAGAAGTGACAGAAATGCAGACGTTGACTAGCAGACTGGAGTTCTCACAACCTGTTTGAGTACCATGACCTGAGAGTGTCACAGGTTGTTAAAAACAAAGCCAAGTATGACTAAAACGCTATGTGACTGGCAACGACAAAGACTGTCTGATTCTATGTAGAAAACACCAACTTCTCACTTAGTTCTTTGGCTTAGAAAGGATCAGCCCACTTTCTAATTTTCTGGGCTCATACTCTGTTGTGTGTTAGTTATATAATGATTTTGTGAGTTAAAAGATTTTGTTATGGAAGGTGGAAGGGGTTTTTGTTTGTTTTATTTTGGGACAGGGTCTCATTGCTGGGCTGGCCTTGACATTACCTTCCTCCTGCCTCAATCTTCTGAGTAAGCTAGGACTATGCATACATGCTACCCTGTCTACCTAGGATTCAGGGTTTGCTGGTTTGTTTGGTTTGGTTTCATTTTTGTGAGACAGTTGGGAATTAATAAAGGACATTTTAATCTGGATTCAAAGCACAAAGGGTAGAAGAGAAAGAAACACTTAAAAAAATACATACCCTAGAACATAGGTGTGTACTTCTCAAGAGTTGCTTTGGTTTTGTTTGTTTTGTTTTGAATGATTGGGCATGGGCTAAATACTAACTTATAAGTAGTCAGAAACAAGAAAACATGGTAATTAGAAAACTGCTTTTGTTGGCTTTTTGTTTTCTTCAGATAGAGGCTCACTGTGCAGCCCTGGCTGACCTGGAACTCCCTATATAGACCAGGATGGTGTGAAACCCACAGAGATCCTTCTACCTTTGTCTTCTGAATGCTGGAAGTAAAGGCCTGCACAACCATGCCTGACCCAATTAGAATTTTTTTTAAGATATTGATAAACTTATTCTACAGATGAAATCTTGAGAGTATTTTTAAATTTTTCATAAGTTTGTGGAGGATACCGAGACAGAGTCTTACCCAGGGCTGACCTGGAAGTCACTGTGTACCCCAGAATGGCCTCGACCTCATAATCATGATGACACAACCCCTAAACTATGTACATGGTTACAATCATAAATTTTGTGTCTAACTCCTTGTTCTTCATAATTGTCCTGCCTCTGAGTTTGAAGATGTTCCCATAAAACCCATTGTAAGGACCAGCAAATGGCTCCATGGTTAAAGGCACTTTCCACCAAGCCTAACAACTTGAGTTCGATCCCCAGAACCCACATGGTGGAAGGAGAAAGTCAACACATGTTTGCCCACCTACATAAACACAAGAAAAGTAAAAGACAGGGACTCTCTGTATGGGTAATGCTGGAACTCACTCTATAAACGAGGCTGGCCTCAAACTCACAGAGATCTGCCTACCTGTGCCTCCCAAGAACTGGGATTAAAGGTGTGTGCCACCACTGCCCAGCCCATTTTTAATTTTTAAGACCCACTGTATACATCTGCATTACTACATATATAATATATATTTAGTTTGCTTGTTTTATTGCTTTTTTATTGATATTTATTGAGCTCTACATTTTTTTCTGCTCCCTTCCCTCCTTCAACCCTCCCCCAATGTCCCTGTGCTCCCAATTTATTCAGGAGATCTTGTCTTCTTATACTTTTCCATGTATTTTAGGTCTATGTAAGTCTCTCTTAGTGTCCTCATTGTTGTCTAAGTTCTCTGTGAATATGGTCTGTAGGCTGGCTTCCTTTGTTTTATGTTTAAAAACCACCTATGAGTGAGTACATGTGATAATTGTCTTTCTGTGTCACTCAAAATAATGTTTTCTAGTTCCATCCATTTTCCTGCAAAATTCAAGCTGT
>JAQHUG010000132.1:4155039-4172513 GCA_028555095.1 Dicrostonyx torquatus
TCTCTGTGAGTTCGAGACCAGCCTGGTCTACAAGAGCTAGTTCCAGGACAGGCTCCAAAGCCACAGAGAAACCCTGGCTTGAAAAATTAAAAAAAAAAAAAAAATGTGGGATATGTTATTAGTTGAGAATAAAGCGGCCACAAAAATAAGTCAAATATAATAATTAATTAATAATGTAAAGCCAAATATGGTGAGCAAGACTGTAGTCCTGTCACCTAAGAGGTAGAAAGGGAAATAACGCAGTTTAAGTCCAGCCTGGGCTATACAAAACTCCCTCTCAAAAAAAGGGGGAGAGGGGCAAGCAAGATGGCATACACATTAATCCTAGCACTTAGAAGACAGAGGCAGGTGGATCTCTGTAAGGCCAGCCTAGTCTACAAGTGAGCTTCAGGCTAACCACAGCTACATAGTAAGACCTGTCTCCAAAAAAAAAGAAGATTGAAAAACAGTACAATGGAGATTTTTGCCCCAGGTAAAGGAGTGTGAAGGACAGACACGATCTAAAGTGACCGAGTCCCAGAACTTCCGCTCTGATGCTTGTGACTTCTATCCTCCTCTTCGTCTGCTCTGTGTGTCAAGTATGGGGGAATCAAATCCAGGACCTGAGTATGCTGGGCAAGCACTCTCCAAGCCTGAAAAGAATTGAATTTAGTTCAGTTCTGGAAGCTCAGAGGCTCCATCTGTTCTACCTTCCAGCTACATTGTGATACAGTGGGGGCTCACCTAATGGGAGTGTATATAATAACCCCTGTTGTAGTGCCCATAAACCTAGAACCCTTGGAAACAGCATTAATTTTTTTTTTAATCTGAGACAAGGTCTCTCCGTGTAGCCCTGGCTGTCATTCTGTAGGCCAGGCTGACCTCAAATTCAAAAGATCGCTGCCTCAGCTTCCTAAGTGCTGGGCGTGCGCCACCACTGCCCCAGCATTAATTATTAATCTTTCTGAACAACATCTTTCTTTAAATAATGATCTTGGGCTGATGACCTGAGTTTGATATACTGGGAAATACACACACACTAAGTAGAAACATAATTAAAAAATAAAATAAAGCTTCATGGTGGTAGCATATGCCTTTAATTCCAGCATTCAGGGTGCAGAGGCAGGAGAATCTCTATGAGTTCAAGGCCAGCCTGGTGTACAAAGTGAGTTCTATGACTTTTACAAAGAGAAACCCTGTCTTGAAAAACTAGTAAAATCGGGCTGGAGAGCTGGCTCAGAGGTTAAGAGAACTGACTGCTGTTCCAGAGGTCCTGATTTCAATTCCCAGCAACCACATGATGATTCACACCCATCTGTAATGAGATCTGGTGCCCAGAACACTATATACATAATAAATAAATAAAAAAAGAAAAGAAAAGAAAAACCAGTAAAATAAAATAAGAGACTGTAGCTGGGGCTATAGCCTATTGATTACAGTGTTCATCTAGCATGCTCAGGGTTCTAGCCATAGCTTGTCATCACTGGGGAGGTGGAGGCGGCAGGATGAGGACAGCCTGGAGATTATATAGGAATCTTAGGCTCCACTGGGCCACATGGAACCTAAGCCTCAGAATAAAATAAGGGGCCTCTTGTTAGTAACTTAAGGATGCAGATACCTGGAGACCCCTAAATTGGTTATCCAACACCAATTGGCCAGCCCCGAAATTGTGTGCATAGGTAACAGTATATGGACTAAGCAGATTGTGTGTGTGTGTGTGAAGAGGAAAAGAGGCCATGAATTTGAAAGAGAGTTGTTGTAATTAAGGGGAGAGATCTCCCCCATTTACAACAGAGAGTAAGATAGGAGTACATGGAAATGATTGGAGGGAGGAAATTTGGAATCAGGGAAAATAATGTGTTTATATTTAAATTTTAAATTTATTTTATAAATAGAAGATGGCCCAGGTGTAGTGACATGCCTTCAAGCACTCAGGAGACCAAACAGGTAGGTCCCTGTCTGCATAGACAGTCCAGTCTACATAGGGAGTTTCAGGCCAGGTGCAGGTATACAGTGCAACCTTGCCAAAAAAAAAAAAAAAAAAAAAAGGAAGGAAGGAAGAAAATAAAAATACCCCATTGTTTTCAGGGAGTATGTAAGTTCAGATTTCTTCTGTCTGTTCATTTTGGGGACAAGGCTGGCCTTAAATTCACAGCTCTGCCTGCTTCTGCCTCTCAGTCTGTTGTTTAAGGCGTGAGTCAAACACCAGCATCCTGACAGTTTATTCCATGTGGTGATGGCTATCACCTAATAAAATTTTCACGTTTTCATCTTAAAAGGAAATTTATTAAGGAAATATTTGAGGGAAAAACTGTACTTTTTCTGTTTTTCAGGGCAGTAAAGATGATGAAAGAGTTCCTGCTTTAAATTTACTGATCTGCTTAGTTAGCAGGTAAATTAAGAAATCTGATTTCGTGTTTGTTATCCGTGTAAGGTAGAACGTGCTTAATGCTTCATTCATTTTTAGTTGCTGTATTTTTTATTTAGTATGTTTAATTTCTTTTTCTTTTTTTTTTAAAGATATCTTCTTTTTAAGATTTATTTATTTATTTTATGCAAGTGTTCTATCTGCGTGTACATCTTTATGCTAGAAGAGGGCATCAGACCCCGCTAGATATGGTTGTGAGCCAGCATGTGGGTGCTGGAATTGAACTCGGGACCTCTGGAAGAGCAGCCTTTGCTCTCTTAACTGCTGAGCCATCTCTCCAGCCCTTTATCAGTACTGGGGAAATAACCCAGTGCCTTGTACGTGAGAGGTGAGGGTCTACCAGCTAAGCTGCATCTTCATTCCTTGTTTGATTGAATACCTTGTACTCAAATTCAAGGTTTCACCTGAATTTATATGAAAATATATTCTAAATCTAAACAAAAGGCACACATTGATTTTAGGTCTCTTTCTGGACATGTTTTTGCTCGTTATCAGTGGTTTATTATTATTGTTCATTTGCTTTGTCCTCTTTTTGCTAGTACCTTTCTAAAGCTTCATAATATGCTTAACTAAATACCCAGAAGCCATTCCCTTCCACAGACAAATAGGTTTGGAAAATACACACATACTGAACTGAACTTTTAGGGGTTTTTTGTTGTTTTGTTTTGTTTTGGTTTTGTTTTTGTTTTTTTGAGACAAGGTTTCTCTGTCTAGCTAGTCTCTGCTATCCTAGAATTTACTCTGTAGAACAGGCTGGCGTCAAACTGAGACATCCCCCTGCTTCTGCCTCCCAAGTGCTGTGATTAAAGGCAGCCACCACCGCTGCCCAGCTCATCTAGTTTCTTGGTCTATTAATAATTATGCTGTTTAATATATTTAATTTTACTGAGTACTTTATATCACACATTTTCTTTCCTTTTTTTTTTTTTTCTTTTTTTTTTTTGGTTTTTCGAGACAGGGTTTCTCTGTAGCTTTTGGAGCCTGTCCTGGAACTAGCTCTTGTAGACCAGGCTGGTCTCGAACTCACAGAGATCCGCCTGCCTCTGCCTCCCGAGTGATGGGATTAAAGGCGTGCGCCACCACCGCCCGGCTTCACACATTTTTCTTAGTGTTTCATAATAGGTACTCATTTTACCCTACACTCATTTAAACCTACAGGTTTAGAGATGAGGAAAATGGAAGATGAAAAGTAACTTGCTTCCTTCCTGAACATCACAGGCATAGTATGGTAGAGAGCATCCAAACCCAGGCAGCTTTACTGAAGAACTCAGTGTCACCCTCCATTTTTTTAATGTGTAAGCTGTTTTTCCATCGGGTAAACAGGCTGTAGTTTACTCTCTTTATTGAGTTGTGAGCTTTTACTGCTACAGGTAGTACTATATTTGATATGAATGCATATACTGAATTCTTTTTCTTACTAGGTATTTTGACCAGCGTGATTTAGCTGATGAACCATCTTGATAGAGCTTAACGCCTAGGGATGGAAGGTAGTTTGTCGAAGGCGGCCTGAGTCCGAGGAAACGTAATGCCAATTCGAGGACAGAGTACATCACTTCTTCAACACTCTGTGAAGTGTTTCATCTTAATCTGCAGCTCAAGTTGATATTCAAAATGTAGACAGTATTGAAATAGCTAAGGAAAAGCCCACGGGGTATCTGATGAACAGTTGGGATAGTTTCTTCAGTCCTGTGCATTGAAAATAGATCAAGTGGGACTTATTACTCAAGCAGCTTGCATAGAAACTGATACAATTTTATACAAGTCTCTGGTGCTGTTTCATTGTTTGTTTACAAATATACATATGTATTTATGTTGAAATGTATTTTGGCTACTCAAATTTTGTTTGACTCTTGAACAAAATAAAAGACAGTGGGTGTCCTTAGAATTCATACAGATGAAATGGCAAATATGTTAATAGTCAAGAAAACTAACTAGATGTTCAGGTTTAAACTCTATCATTTAATTGTACCACCAAAGCTTTCTAGCCAATCATTTTCAGTAGTGCCCTAATAAGCTGTGCATGGTGGTACGAACTTATAATCCCAGCATTTGGAGGTCTAAGGCAATTTGGGCTACGTAATAAGGCTCTACCTCAAAAGAACAAGGGAGTGAAGATGGATGATAAGCGGTTAAGAGCACTTGCTGCTCTTGCAAAGGACATACGTTCAGTTCCCAGAACCTGCATAGCAGCTGTCAACCATCTGTTTCATCAGTTCCATAGGATCTTGCGAAGGAGCAGCTCAGACGAGACAGGGTCTCAGGAATAGGTAGGTAAGGAGTCAGCGAATGAAAAACAGATACACGACTGAAAGGAATTGCACCTGCATCTTTTACTAGGCATGAGACTCATCCTTTATATAGAAAAATATTGCTTAATAGCATATATTTTTTCATGTGATACAGATTATTCTTAGAATAATTATATCAGATACATGAGAATAGAATTTCATCAGGCAGATGTCTCTGGTGTGAGTCTGTGGTTGGTCATGCTAGACATGGCTTGGCATTAGTTTTGATAAATCTTTATCTAGGCTATGAGTTCATGGCATTTTGAGCTAAGGGTTAACCACGGTTGTAGTTAACAGTCGCACACTCACAGTCTTTGTATTTAAGTTTGCCTTTTGTTCTTTATTTACTAAGCACCAGATTAAACTTGGAAACCTTTTTCCCTTGAATGTTACCCCATCTTCCTCCATTAGCATCATATACTCCTGTGTATGGCAATGGCTCATCAGTAGACTCTGGGAACTTAATCATACTATCTTCCCTTCCAGAAGAAACCAGACTGTGTTCCTTAGAACATAAGCAGGTAATGCCAAAAGTGCAAGGGCTCCAATGCAGGAAGCACAGCACACACACATCTTCTCTGCAGACACTCTTCCTTGAAGCTTGTGCCACAGCCTCCATGAGAGATCACCCAGACTCCGCAGGTCTGCTCTCCAGGTGCCAGGCATACATATTGGTATACATAAAGGCACATACTGGTATACATAAAGGCAAAGCTCTTCTATACATTAAAAATAAACAAATCCTCACAATAAAGTCTAAAAACAGCATGCGCCACAGCTGGACCTAAAGCTTCCCATTGTGGGGCTGGAGAGACCGGCTCAGCCGCTATGCACACTGACTGCATTGTGAGAGGTCCTGAGTTCAGTTCCCAGCAACCACATGGTAGCTCACAATGATCTATCTATAGTACAATCTGATGCCCTTCTCACATAAAGGTGTACATGCAGATGGGCACTCATATACATAAATAAGGAAGGATGCACTGGGGGCTGATGATACGATACAGATGAAGTGTTAATTATGGTTTGTTTTAATTTCCATAACCAGTAGCATAAAGTTATATATGCTTACAGTAAATTCCTGAGTAGGTAACATTTACAAAGCACTTTTGCTTATGCAGTGGATTAAGAGATATAAACTTATTACCTTAATGCAGTTCCGTCTCTACTAGCAAGCTAAAGGATTGTTATTGCTAAGACAGGATGTTACTCCATAGTTCAGCCTGACCTGGAAGTCACTCTGTAGCCCAACATGGTCTCAAGTTTGTGTGAATCCATACCTCAGTTTCGCAAATACTGTAACAGTTGTGAGCCACCCTACCTGGTTTACCTTGAGGATTGTGAACAAAAGTGAGAAACCATTTATATAATGATTTAATTTGGTGTAAGAATATTTTGGGTGCTGAAGGCAAATAGAAGTAAACATTTTGGCCGGGCGGTGGTAGCGCACGCCTTTAATCCCAGCACTCGGGAGGCAGAGGCAGGCGGATCTCTGTGAGTTCAAGACCAGCCTGGTCTACAAGAGCTAGTTCCAGGACAGGCTCCACAGCCACAGAGAAACCCTGTCTCGAAAAAACAAAAAAAAGAAGTAAACATTTTGAACCATAAGACCTTTGCACAATAACCCCATGGGTTTCTTTCAGGACTCTAGAATTGTCCCCACCCTCCATCCAGCTCCTAACTTCTCATAACAGAAGTACATTTATTGTGGAGGTTATTAATAATCCACTGTGGTAGTTTGAAGAAGAATGGTCCCCATAGGCTCATATAGTTGAATGCTTAGGGAGTGGCATTAGGAGTTGTGACTCTTGAAGGAAGTGTGTCTCTGGGGGTTTCAAAAGCACAAACCAGCCCCAGTGTTTCTTCCTGCTGCCTGCCCATTCCTCTGGGCTCCTACTTCAGCACCATGTTCACCTGCATGCTGCCACACTTCCCACCCTGACGATAATGGACTAGCTGTGAAACTGCAAGCAAGCCCCAGTTAAATGCTTTTATAAGAGTTGCCATAATCAGGGGGCTGGAGAGATGGCTCAGTGGTTAAGAGAACAGGCTGCTCTTCCAGAGGTCCTGAGTTCAATTCCCAGCAACCACATGGTGGCTCACAACCATCTGTAATGAGATCTGGTGCCCTCTTTCTGGTGTGCATGTGTACATGTAGACAAGAACATATATACATAAAATAAATAAATCTTTTTTAAAAAAAAAAAGCCGGGTGGTGGTGGCGCATGCCTTTAATCCCAGCACTCGGGAGGCAGAGGCAGGCAGATCTCTGTGAATTTGAGGCCAGCCTGGTCTACAAGAGCTAGTTCCAGGACAGGCTCCACAGCCACAGAGAAACCCTGTCTCGAAAAACAAAAAAAAGAGTTGCCATAATCATGTCTTCACAACAATAGAATACTAAGAAACCCACAAAATGTAAAGGCTGAATGTCAAAAGCTTTGGAGAATGACTCCACAATTTATTTGTAACTTTCATGCCTGGAGCATTGATGTTAACTGTATACTTATATAGTGCAGTATTTTGTGACAATTTTGGTTTTTTTTTTCTTTTTTTAAGATTTATTGGGCTGGAGAGATGGCTCAGAGGTTAAGAGCATTGCCTGCTCTTCCAAAGGTCCTGAGTTCAATTCCCAGCAACCACATGGTGGCTCACAACCATCTGTAATGAGGTCTGGTGCCCTCTTCTGGCCATCAGGCATATACACAGACAGAATATTGTATACATAATAAATAAATAAGTTTAAAAAAAAAAGATTTATTTATTATGCATACAGTGTTCTACCTTCTGTACATGCCAGGAGAGGACACCAAATTACATATAGGTGGCTGTGACCCACCATCTGGTTGCTGGGAATTGAACTCAGGACCTCTGGAAGAGCAGCCAGTATTCTTAAACTCTGGGCCATCTCTCCAGCCTACAATTTTTTATGTGTGTGTGTGTGTGTGTGTGTGTGTGTGTGTGTGTGTGTGTGTGTGTGTGTGTGTACCTGTGCCACAGCATACGTGTGAAGGTCAGAGGACAACTTAGGGAACAACTTCCACCATGTAGCCCCAGGGATTAGATCGTAAGGCTTGGTGAAGTGCCCTAGCCTGTTGTGGGGCTTTGAATGAGAATGATCCACAGAGGCTCCTATGGTTGAGTCCTTGGTCCCAAGTTGGTGGAACTGTTTGGGAAGGTCTAGGAGTTGTGTCCTTGTTGGAGGAGAGGTGTCATTGCCTGAGGGCAGGCTTTGAAGTTTTGAAAGCATCTGTCTGCTCTCTCTGCCTTCTGCTTATGAGATGTGAGCACTCAGCTGCTGCTCCAGCCACCTGCCACAATGCCGTCATGGACTCTAAAAGCATGACATCAATTACATGCTTTCTTTTATAAATTTCTTTGGATATGTTGTGACACAATAGAAGAAACTAAGATACACTGTAGGCCATCTCTAGCCCCTCAGTTTTTGTCAAAATGTCTCTGTAAATCATTTCATCTTTTTCACAGCTGCATGGAATCTCTATACAATCACTTAATCAAGTGCCACCAATGAGTGCCATCCAACTAGTGAAAACCCTCACACATACTTTCATATCTTACTTTCTTTTTTCTTTTTTTTTAATAAATGTAAATTTTTAAAGATTTATTTATTATGTATACAACATTCCTTCCATGTATGCTTGCATGCCAGAGGAGGGCACCAGATCTCATTATAGATGGCTGTGAGCCACCATGTGGTTGCTGGGAATTGAACTCAGGACCTCTGGAAGAACAGTCAGTGCTCTTAACCTCTGAGCCATCTCTCCAGTCCCCATATCTTACTTTCTTAAATTTGTAAAAATGGAGTTGCTGAGTTAGAGCAGAAGCATAAATGTTCTTATGAAGGCAGATATTCACTTACCCCATAGTATGCACTCTATTTTCCTTCTTCAAACATTTTCATGAAACTTTCTATCACCAAACATTTTTTACTGTGTGTGTGTGTGATTCTGGCTTTTGAAGATAGGATTTCCCTGTGTGCCCTTAGCGAGTACAACTCACCTCTTGTCACCTTGACACACAAATAGCACTGTTAAGCCACAACCTTTCCTTTCTTGTTCATCCCCAAGATGACACAATAACTTTGACATCATGATATAAAGCAGTGGTTTTCTACCTTCCTTCCCTTTTTAATACAGGTCCTTGTATTGTGGTGAACCCCAACCATAAAATTATTTTGTTGCTATTTCATAACTATAATTTTGCTACTGCAATAAATCATAATGTAGATATATGATTGCAAGATATCTGATGCGACCTCAAAGGGATCATGACCCACAGATTGAGAACTACTAATATAAAGCACTTTAAAAATCCAAAAAGTCCCATAGTCTTCTTACAAATTCACTTTAAAAGTTTAGTCTCTTTAAAAAATAATTTAAAAAAAAGTCTACAACTTTGGACTCCTATAAAATCAAAAAGGCATTCAAGGGGAGAACCAGGGCATAGTCACAATATGAAACCAAACTCCAACTGTGCGTGTAACTCAGTGTCCAATGCCTAGGATCCACTCACAAACTTCTGGGCTGCTCCAAAAGGCCTGGGTCAGTTCTCAGGCTCTACCTACTGTAGCCTACACAGACTGTCTCCTAAATTCAGGCTGGCTCTACTCCACTGCTGCTTGATATTCTTGATGGCTGTCCCATGCTACTGACATCTCCAAAATGTTGGGTTTTTTATTTTAGATGGTTTCTCTGTGTAACATCCTTGGCTGTCCCAGAACTCACTTTGTAGACCAGGTTGGCTTCAAACTCACAGAGATTCACCTGCCTCTGCCACCTAAATGCTGGGATTAAAGGTGTGTGCCACAACAACCAGCTATGAAGTACAATCTTGACCACCTCTGGAACACGGCTTTCATGTGTTGACTGATCAAACACTTTCCAGAGTTCACTTCAGTGATGCTGGCCTTTTCTTAATCACTACTATTTGCTCAGCTCCAGCTGACCAGCATCAAGTATCTCAGCAAAGCAAAGGTTTCACTTTAGTGGTTCTGGTATCTTGTAATCATAAACATTCCAGATAACCAGAACCACAGATTCTTAATTTAAAATATGCAGTGGACTCAGGGGGTGGAGGGAAATGCAACTGCCCAGAAAGAGTTGTAGTAACTCTCAAACTTCTCTCTGGAACTTTATAAGCCAGGCCTCCCTCCATCATCTGCATTTCCCTCAATAATCTTATCTTCCAAGCTCCCACAAAGCAGTTCACCAAGCTTTGAACACTCAATGGCTTTTCTATCCCCAGAGTTTCAAAGTTCTTTGACAATTCTCCAAAATGTGAGGTCTGTCACAGCAATACCCTACTCCTGGTACCAATCTGTCTTAATTAAGGTTACTATTGCTATGATGAAACACCATGACCAAAAGCAACTGGGAGAGGACAAGATTTATTTGATTTATGCTTCCATATCACAGTTCATAATCAAAGGAAAGCAGTATAGGAACTCAAGCAGGGAAGGAACACAGAGGCAGGAGCTGATGCAGAGGCCATGGAGAAATGCTGCTTACTGGCTAGATCAGAGTGCTTTCTTTTTGGTTTTTTGAGACAGGGTTTCTCTGTGTAACAGCCTGGAACTAGCTCTTGTAGATCAGGCTGGCCTCGAACTCACAGAGATCCGCCTGCCTCTGCCTCCTGAGTGCTGGGATTAAAGGCTTACGCCACCACCACCCGGCTCTTCAGAGTGCTTTCCTACAGAACCTAGAACCACCAGCCCAGGGATAGCCCCACCTACAGTCACTGATTAAGAAAATGCCTTACAGGCTCCTCTGCTTACAGCCTGTTCTTATGGTGGCATTTTCCCAAATGCGTTTCTTTCTTTCAAACGCATATAGCTTGTGAAGTTGACATAAAACTAGCCAGCAAGATATGTAACCAATACTGGCTTCAAATTTGTAGCCTCCTCCAATTTCTGCATCCTGAATGCTTGGATTATAGGCATGCAACATCATACCAAGCATCCAAACTAATTTTTAGCCTTTTGAAATAGTATCTCATGTGTATATCACAAGCTGGCCTCAAACTTATGTAAAGAATGACCTTGAATTCCTGATCCTCCCGAGTGCTGGAATTACCACCCGTGCCTCCATACCTGGATTATATTAGGGTTTGTTGTTTTTGAAGCATATTTTAGTTAATCTGCCCAGGCAAATTAATGATCTTCCTGTCTCAACCTCCTGAATGCTAGGATTACAGGCATGTGCCAATAATTGTTTTTAAGGTTCCAGGCTGAGGCTAAGCAATGTGTAGTAGAATCATCACCTGATACATGAAATTCAGTGAGGCTTAAGGTGCCATGGAGATCCAAAGATGTTGGAGATGCCAGAACCATAAGATATCAACAGAGGAAAGCTGTGAACATGGAGTAGTGCTAGTGCAAGAGAAGTTAGAATATGTTGCAGGTGTCAGAGCTGGAGAGGCAAGTCTACCCAAGTTCTTTGGAGTGGTCATGATTCCTCAGATGCCAAATATGGAAGTGGACGATATGGTGTTTGCCCTGCTAGGTGTTGGTCTTGCTCAGGTCCGTCTTCCCTGGATTTGCCCCCATTCCTCCCTTTTGGGATAGGAAGATTTATTCTGCCATTCATTATATGTTGCAAATACATAACTCATGTTTTATGAGGTTGCCTTGACTTTGGACTATGGGACAATTATGAGAATACTAAGGATTATGTGCATTTGCAAAAATGAATTAAGCATATTTTGTATTATAGGATGAAAAGAATTTTATGATTTAAAGTAATTGTCAGGTTTTCAAGTGGACAAGGATTAGAGATTTTGACAATTAATCTTCATTGTCAGTATGACTGGATTTAGAATCTTAATGAAAACAGTGACTGGCCGAGCAGTGGTGTCACATGTCTTTAATCCCAGCACTCGAGAGGCAGAGGCAGGTGGATCTTTGTGAGTTTGAGGCCAGCCTGGTCTACAAGAGCTAGTTCCAGGACAAGCTCCAAAGCTAGAGAAACCCTATCTCAAAAAAAAAAAAAAGAAAGAAAGAAAGAAAAGAAAATAGTGACTGGCTTATTTCATTTAACATATTTTTGCAAAGTTCATCCATGTTGAAGTATGGCAGAATCTCTTTACTTTCTCTTTTAAAATCTCATGTAGAACAAACGGGCTAGTTTCAAACCCCACAAAGACCACAGTTGGTGTCTACAATGCACTGGTAAATGGCCTTGAACTCTTGATCCTCCTGCATCTAACTACCAAGCTCTGGAATGCTGTGCACCATCATGTCTAGTATGTGGTGCTGACCCAGCTTCATGCATACGAGGCAGATACTCTACCAACTCTGCTATATCCACAGTCCCAGAAATTTTCTTACAGGCTGTTAATATTTAGTATGTATATACCATATGTTGTATGATGTTTTATTCTTTTAACTTTTTGAAGGGCCCACTGTCCAGTTCCCAAATAAATAACACATGGAGCTTATTCTTAGTTATGAATGCTCGGCCTTAGCTTGGCTTGTTTCTTATTTTAATATTGATTGATTGATTATGTATACAGTATTCTGTATACATAAGGCCCAAAGAGGGCACCAGACCTCATTACAGATGGTTGTGAGCCACCATGTGGTTGCTGGAAATTGAACTCGGGACCTTTGGAAGAGCAGGCAATGCTCTTAACTGCTGAGCCATGTTTCCAGCCCTTGGCTTGTGTAACATGAGGGCCTGGTCGTTGGGGTTTCTGTCCCACCCAGTACCCTACAGCAGGCAAGCCCCAAAGAAAATCACACAGAGGTTTCCATTAGGTTATAAACTGGCCCATTAGATCAGGCTTCTTACTAGCTCTTGTAACTTATATGAATCCATCATTCTTATCTATGTTAGCCACATGGCTCAGTACCTTTTCTCAGCTGGGATATCCTGCCTCTTTGGTGGCCTGCACAGGAATGCCAAGGGAGCTTCCTGCTTCCCAGAATTCTCCTGTTCTCACCTCTACTTTCTGTCTGGCTTTCCCGCCTATACTTCCTGTCTGGCCAATCAGCATTTATTTAAAACATGATTGACAGAATACAGACAATTCTCCCACACCAGGCTTGTTTCTTTTTCTTTTCTTTTCTTTTTTCTTTTCTTTTTTTTTTTTTTTTTTTTTTGGATTTTCGAGACAGGGTTTCTCTGTGGCTTTGGAGCCTGCACTGGAACTAGCTCTTGTAGACCAGGCTAGTCTCAAACTCACAGAGATCCACCTGCCTCTGCCTCCCAAGTGCTGGGATTAAAGGCGTGCGCCACCACTGCCCAGCTAGGCTTGTTTCTTGGCAGCTGTTCTTAACCTACATTAACCTGTGTACCTTTTCCCTCTAGGCTTTTATCTAACTTTTGTATATCTTACTTTCCTTCTTACTCCGTGTGGCTGTGTGGCTGGCTGGCCCCTGGCAGCCTCCTCTCCTTCACTCAATGTTCCTTGTTCTTTCTTCTCCCAGATTTCTCCTTCTGTTTATCCTCTCTGCCTACAAGCCCCGCCTATCCTTACTCCTGCCTCACTATTCACTAGTCATCTCTTTATTAGGAGCATCAGGTGTCTTAGACAGGTACTGTAGCACAGCTTCAAAGAGTTAAATAAATGCAGCGTAAACAAAAGTCACACACCTGAAAAGAATATTCCCCAGCAACCATGTTTTCCTTCTGTCTTCATTCCTGCATACTTACTATTTCCCCTTCTTGGCTATTGTGAGAAATGTAGTGAACCTGGAAGTGACCACTCTAGGGTCTTTCATTTCAATTCTTCTGGATAAATACAATTTATCCCAGCAGCAGGGGTGTTACTGCAAAGGACTTCCCGAGACCTTCCATAGACGATGCCAGCAGGATGTCAGGGAAGCACTGAGCATCCAGAATGACTAGTCAATTGCCCTTGTTACATGAACCTGCACCCAGAAGGACTGTATTGTATCATACCTGGGGGAATACCAAGATGTTCCACCTATTATATCCACAATGGTATAGAGGATGGAGTTTCTAGCGTTTAAAAAATGAAGCTCAGGACCAAAGCTAGTGTTAGTGTTTGGACTAAGAGCCCAAGCATCTTTATGAGTACCTTGAAAATGTTTCAGGTCTTCTGGGTTCTACCTTCCCACCCTGACTGCCTTGAACAAAAGGACTATCAGTCAAACAGCTGTGAGACTACCCATATGGCAGCACAAGTGTCCTCAGATGCCTTAAGAAAGAAATGCAAACTACTGAAAAAAGAGACCATGGACTTGAAAGAGTAAGGTGAGATGTATAGGAGGGCAGAAAGGGAAGGAAGAAATGAGGTGATTATATTATACTCTGATATGGGAATCCCCTCTGTATGCTGTGGTTACCATTAATGAATAAAGAACTGTCTTAGGTCTGCACAGGGAATAGAGGTGGGGGGGCACTAAACTGAATGCTGGGAGGAAAAAGAAGGAGTAAGTGAGAACATACACTACGGC
Source organism: Dicrostonyx torquatus (assembly GCA_028555095.1). Lineage (NCBI taxonomy): Eukaryota > Metazoa > Chordata > Mammalia > Rodentia > Cricetidae > Dicrostonyx > Dicrostonyx torquatus. The sequence goes on from JAQHUG010000132.1 coordinate 4,169,171, forward strand.
CAATGCGTCGAGCCAGAAGCAGCCGCAGGGATGGACGTGTTTCTCATGATCTGGCGCCACAAGACCACCATCTTCACAGACACCAAGCAGTAGAGTACCGTATTCGAGCTGAAGCACATCCTTCAGGGCATCCTCAAGTGGCCGCCGGATGAGCAGCAGTTGTACAATGATGACCAGCTCCTAAATGACGGAAAAACTCTGGGCGAGTGTGGCTTCACTAATCAGACAGCATGGCCACAGGCCCCACCCACAGTGGGCCTGTCCTTTCGAGCAAATGATGCCTTTGAAGCACTGTGCCTTGATGTTGTATGAGGGGGAGAGGTGCAGGTTGTGTTCCCGGCACCTGGCTCCCAGCCGCCAACCCGCTCAGCTGCTGGTTGCTTGTACCCAAAATAACATGAGAACTGTATTCATTTAAATACTGCCTTCCCATTATCTCTAGCCTTTTCTTGGCTAGCTCTCACATCTAAACTAACCCATTATAAAAGTCTGTATGTCACCACGAGGTGGTGACTTACCAGAATGTTCTAAGGTACGTTCATCTTGGGCTAAGGATCATGGCGGCTCTCCCACTTCCTTCTCTCTCACCACCTTCCGTGTCTGTCTACTCCACTACCTAAGGGCTGTGTCCTATCTTACAGGCCAAGGCAGCTTCTTTATTAACCAATGAAAGCAACAGAAATAAAGATGGACCCTCCTACACCTTGAGCCCTTCTCCAGCCCTCCAGATGTGATGAAGCCACAGGATTCTAGAGGCAGTGCCAATGAACAAGCTGTGCAGTGAGGGCCCCAGGCCCACCCCCCTTAGAGACCTATTCCCTCAATAAAAAAGATTTGGCTGTCAAAAAAATAAATAAAAAACAAACAACAAAAAAAAAACCATACACTACGATTATAGATGATTGCCCCACTCCTTAAAGCAATGCCTCAGTCAGGGCTGTTTGAAACAATTTGCAGAAGACTCTTTGCTATCTGCCACAAGCCTCGGTGACCTTTTCGTGTCCATGTAACCTAGGCTAGAGAGGGAACACCTTCCCAGTGGTCTAGTAAAACACAAGGCTTTAATTGGTCCAAACACAAACCCGAATGGCTGTGATTGGTACTAAGACACAAAGCAGTAATTGAGCTCAACCCAGCTTCCATGGTTATGACTGGTTTAGACACACCTTTCTCTAGCTATATCAATAAGCAGGTTCACTTAGATCATCTGTGAGACTAACCTGCATTGCCTCCTCCAGTACTACCACATTGTAACCAAGAAAATGTTTCTGGCCGGGCAATGGTGGTGCACACCTTTAATCCCAGCACCCAGGAAGTAGAGACAGGTGAATCTCTGAGTTCGAGGCCAGCCTGGTCTATAAAGCTAGTTCCACGGCTGCCAGGGCTACACAAAGAAACCCCTCTGGAAAAAGAAAAAAAAAAAAGGAAGGAAAAGAAAATGTTTCTCTTGAGTGGTTATTTCTGGGGTATTTTCTGTAGTACAGGCTTAGCAGATCCACAGAGAAAGAAATAGGTTGGGGATGTTGGCAAAATCTTTGACTAACATGAGTGACGTCGTGGGTTTGATCCAGCATTATATAAAATTAGGTATGGTGGAGATGGAGCTAGAAGGGTGGGAAGTTGAAGCTCTCTGGCTACATCATGTAGGCAGGAAGTGTGAGGTCAGCTTGGGCTATGTGAGACCCTGTCTCAAAACCAAATAGCAAAAATGAGCAGTGGGGGAGGGAGCAATGGATAGTGTTAATTATCATTTGACAAGACCTAGAACTACCCAGGAGAAAGGCCTCGGGGCCCATATGTGAGGAATTAACCAGATTAAGGCTAGTCTGGGATGGTTTATATTTTCAGGTTGATTGCAGATTAATTGATGTGGGAAGAATCATCTTAACCCACAGGACCAATCCCTGCTTGGGGATTCTAGACTATAAAATGGACAGTGAGCTGTTCTCTGCTTCCTGATACCGATACAATGTGACCAGCTACTTCAAACTCCTAACTCCTCAACTTCCCAGGCCTGACTATACCCTGGATTGAGAAACCAAAGTAAACACTTCCACTCTGAGACTGAGACTAAGAGGAAAAAGAGCAGAAGAGAAACTGCAGGCCTTGATCATCAGGAGAATTAGTTATTAAGGTCACAATGTGAGAACCTGGGTCAACACTGCTAATATATTTGTATTTCACAGGCTAAGGAATCTTGACTCCTAGGCCTATGAGCCCGAACACTCACTGCTGTTAAGGGCTAAGGAATCCTGCTATCTAGGCCTGCCTCGAAGCTGTGATGACAACTGCAACCAGAGACAGAGGAATCCCCAGTGCCCACAACTCAGTAGCAGAAAACAGCCTGACTGAAAACAGCTAGGACTGAATAGACGTTTCTCCAAAGGAGGAATACAAATGACCAAAGGAAAATGAAAACATACACAGCGCTGGACTGCTCAACATTGCATAGGAAAATACAAACAAAACCGTAAGATATTATTGTTTATGATGGCCAATATATATATTATGATTAGCACATGTGTGTGTCTCCCACACAAGATCTCTAGCACATTTACACAAAGTCCCTGGGGCCCGCACGGGGCTGCCAACACTCTGCAGATGACTGAAGCCCACGTACTGCCACCACATGCTGTTACCAAGTATGGGGAAACAAAAGCTGCCAACCACTGTTAAGAGTTTCTTGACTGGGGAGATGGCTCAGTGGTAGAGAACGTGCACTTCATGTCAGGCAGCAACTGTGTGAAACTCCAGCCTCAGGGATCCCATGCCCTCACTTCTAGGCATTTGCCTTCATATACACATACCTACACACAGATGCCCATAATTTAAAATGAATTCTTTCTGAGATCTCGTCTACTTAAAATTTGTATCTAAGTACAGCAAAAGGAGCTTTACCAGTGGCTTGGTAAAAATTGGAATAATGCTTGTAATTTTCCCCCTTTTATATTTCATAGCAGCTAGCTGTAATAATTTACACCCTAACAGTACACAAGGGATCAAGAAATCTGATGTCTCTACATTGTCAGGAACGTCTGTTGTGTTTACACACACACAGGTGTCTCACTCAAACATATATACTGGCCATCCTAAGCACTGTGAAGTAGTATCTTACAATTTGTTTGCATTTCCCTATGCTGTGTTGAGCAGTCCAGCGCTGAGCATGTTTTCATATTCATTTGGTCATTTGTATTCCTCCTTTGGAGAAATGCCTATTCAGTCCTAGCCGTTTGCAATAAGGCTTCTTTTCTGCTACTGGGTTATAAGAGCTCTTTTTAAGGAGAAAAAGTATTTTTTGACAATGACTTGCATGTATATATTTATTTTGATCAAATTCATCCCA
>JAQHUG010000132.1:4200448-4216657 GCA_028555095.1 Dicrostonyx torquatus
TCCAATTTAGTGCGGGACTTGCGGTTCCCGTTAGCTCGCGCTGGTGGCCCGCGCCCCCCAAGAGCAGCGGCCTAACCCCGCTGCCAAGGCTGCGGAAGGCCGCCGTGGACCGACCGCGCCCTTCCCCAGGGCCGCAGCCACTGGGCCCCGAGACGCTGTGACAACTCCACACCCCGCCAAGACTAGGGCGCCGGGCGCGGGGCGTGAGCAATTTCCGGTCTGGGGGTGAGCAACTTCCGGTGCTCTGCCGGGCTCTGGGAGGGAGGCAATGAAGGAGCTGCTAGCCCAGGTTCTCACCCGAACGAGGCACAGTCGAAGTGCCCTAGGGCTGAAGGGTAAAACCCTAGGGTCTGCCTTGGAAGTCGGGCGTAGTGGTTCATGCATGTAATCCCAGCACGCTGAGGCAGGAGGATTGCCTTGAGTTTGAGACCAGCGTAAATTACAAAATGAGACCTCTGTCAAAAAAATTAAGGCAGTATTGCTAAACTGAAGAAAATTTGGCCAGGCGACGGTGCTAGCACACAGGCCTTTAATCCCAGCACTTGGGAGGCAGAGACAGGAGGATCTCTGTGAGTTGGAGGCCAGCCGTGTCTGCAGAGCGAGTTCTAGGATAGGCTCCAAAATTAAACAGAGAAACCCTGTCTCCAAAAACAAAACAAACAAACAAAAATGTTTCTGCTATCTCGATGCTAATTATAAAATGTGGGCCGGAGGGATGGCTCAGTGGTTAAGAGAACTCAAATCGGTTCTCAGCACCCACATTAAGTGCTTCTCAACTGCCTGTAAATCCAGTTACAGGGGAGGATCTGACTCCTTTGGCCACGTGCACTTAGGAGCACAAGCGGATACATGACACTGCTAAAGAGGAATAGGATCTGTCATCTGCAGCTATATGGCTTGTGACCCATTTGAACATCTTGAGATGTAAGACCCTGTCTCAAACGGAAAGGGTGAATGAATTGGGGGTACGGGAAGCTGACCTCAACTTTAAACAGTGCTGCAGTTGAAAGTTTGCATCAGCACGCCTGCTTCTAAACGCTGCTCAGACTGCAAATATCAGATATAGAGGATTAAACTCATTACAAAAACAAACAAAAAACCTGAAAGCCATCTTGACTGCAAAGATTTTGGGGAGTTGGATTCAAGGGACAAGTAGAGCTCCCTCCAATGCCAATGGCTGACATTCCTAAAGGCCATTTCCCCTGCAATCTTTCTAGGCAAAGTTCATAAGGAACTTAGAATTATGGTTATTAGAACAACTGCATAGGTTTGTTTGTTCTGTTTTCCTAAAAAGTTTCTTCTAGTATTTAGATTAATTTATGTCATTCATCATATGAATCAAACATAAAAGTTCCACCTGAAAGCCACACGGGGTTGATCTGAGCCTGTAATCACAGAGTTTCGGAGACTTTCAGCACAAAGGGGACAGATGCGAGGCACTGCTCCATTCCCACCAGAGCAGCCTGGAGGATTTCCATGATATCTCTCTCTCTCTCTCTCTCTCTCTCTCTCTCTCTCTCTCTCTCTCTCTCTCTCTCTCTCTCGATCTGTCTCTCTTTCTGTATCTATAGGTTGATTTTTTTTTTTTTTGGTTTTTAGAGACAGGATTTATCTGTGGCTTTGGCGCCTGTCCTGGAACTAGCTCTTCGAGACCAGGCTGGCCTCAAACTCACAGAGATCTGCCTGCCTCTGCCTTCCAAGTGCTGGGATTAAGGCGTGCGCCACCACCGCCTGACAATGATCTCTTTTGTAAAAGAGTTGTTTTTTTTTTTCATTCGAGACAGGGCTTTTCTTTTTTCTTTCTTTATTGATATTTATTGAGCTCTACATTTTTCTCTGCTCCCGTCCCTGCCTCTCCTCTCTCCCCTTCAACCCTCCCCCAATGTCCCTATGCCCCAATTTACTCAGGAGATCTTGTCTTTTCTTGTTTGTTTGTTTTTTGAGACAGGGTTTCTCTGTGGCTTTGGAGCCTGTCCTGGAACTAGCTCTTGTAGACCAGGCTGGCCTCAAACTCACAGAGATCCGCCTGCCTCTGCCTCCCGAGTGCTGGGATTAAAGGCGTGCGCCACCACTGCCCGGCCCGAGATCTTGTCTTTTTATACTTTCCCATGTATATTAGGTCTATGTAAGTCTCTCTTGGTGTCGTATTGTTGTCTAAGTTCTCTGCGATTATGGCTTGTAGGCTGGCTTTCTTTGCTTTATGTTTAAAAACCACCAATGAGTGAGTACATGTGATAACTGTCTTTCTGTGTCTGGGTTACCTCACTCAAAATAATGCTTTCTAGTTCCATCCATTTTCCTGCAAAATTCAAGCTGTCGTTATTTTTTCCTTCTGTGTAGTACTCCATTGTGTAAATGTACCACATTTTTCTTACACATTCTTCGATTGAGGGGCTTTTAGGTTGTTTCCAGGTTCTGTCTGTGTCAAACAAAGCTGCTATGAACATAGTTGAGCACATGTCTTTGTGACAGGATTGAGCATCCTTTGGATATCTACCTAAAAGTGGTATTATTGGGTCTTGAGGAAGGTTGTCTCCTAATTTTCTGAGAAATCCTCATACTGATATCCATAGGGGCTGTACCATGTTTACAATTAGAATTAAATAATTTTCAAACTTTATAACCTCTCACCCAATCTTCGTTTTCTGTAGCACTTCTTGCTAATATGCTAATATACCATTCTTTTTTAAAAAGATGTATTTATTATTCATACAGTGTTCTACCTGAATGTATGCCTGTATGTCAGAAGAGGGCACCAGATCTCATTACAGATGGTTGTGAGCCAACATGTGGTTGCTGGGAATTCAACTCAGGACCTCTGGAAGAGCAGTCAGAGCTGTTAACCTCTGAGCCATCTCTCCAGCCCCTACATGATTAACTTCTTTTTATCAATATCTTCACACATTTTTCCTCAAGCTCCTTCAAAGATTTTTCTTCTCCTACTCCTTCTTTTTCTCCACCTCCTCTTTCTTCTTTTCTTCGTCTCTTTCTCCTTCTTCTTCAGGGAGGATGGGGGGGGTGATTGTATTTCAAGACAGGGTTTCTCTATGTTGTGCTGGATATCCCTGAACTTTCTATGTAGATCAGGCTGGCCTCAAACTCAGAGATTTGTCTGCCTCTGCCTCCCAAGTGGCTGTTTTTGTTTTGTTAGAGAGAGGATTTCTCTGTGATGCCCTGGTTGTCCTGTTTTGTAGATGACAGGTTCTGTAACATTTACTATTTAATAAGATAGTGAAATTCTTCCTCATCTATCCAATTATGGGCCTCCGCATAAATAGTATACAAGTTAAGACCAAATTACTGTTACTAAAAACAAAACTGTCCTTTCTTTCACAAGCAATGCTCTCAGGTTTTGACCTGTGTGTATCATTTTCTGAACTACAACCTGTCCATTCATTCTGGAACAAAATCAGTTCCAATGTAATCATTGCAGGGAGGTCAGAGTGGATTCTGGAAAACACACAGCAAAAAGCTGGCCACTTCCCCAGACTCTAGCCGGCTCTAGACTAGGTGGAGAGGCCTTGCTCGGGTCAGATCATAAAGTACCTCTCAATAGAGACTTGATCTGCTTGACCTAGGGAAACCAACGCCTCAATTTCCTTATCATTAACAACCATTTTATCCAAGTTTCTAGTTCTTATCCACCAAGGCATGCAAAGTTATTTGTAGTGCCCACAACAATTATTTGCTGTTGAGATGAAGACTCGTGGTTCTCTCCTGTACATCCAGTTCACTTTAATGGAAAGCAGCCAGCGCCTTCGGAGCTGCACTCTGGGCATGCGCAACAACCATAACTTGCCATGCCCTTTCCTAATGAAATCTCTTGTGAAGGGAAAGAGGGAAGGTACGGTCGCTCCCGTACCACGGGTGTCAGCAGATGTTTAAAATCACTATAAAGTCGGCGGCATCGCAAACTTAAGGGGCCGCCTTCCCAAACCCGCCAGCTCGTGTCTCGCACGCCGACGTAGTCCCACCCCGCTCTGCGCAAGAAGCAGAGCGCAACCACCCGCCGGCGGCAAGGGGAGGGGCCGACCGCCCTGCCTGCTTCTCATTGATCCGGAGTCCCGGAGAGGCAAGCGTCTTCCCCTTCCGGTCCCTGGGTGGTGGAGGCCGAAAGCTCAGCCTGCGCTCATTGGCTGGGGTGAGCTGTCAGTCGTCTCGCGTCCGGCGGCGGGCGCGGCGCGGCACTGCGCGGCCTGTAGAGCAGTCGCCAAGCCTGCTGCAGAGAGAAGATGGCGGTCGCGGTGAGAACTTTGCAGGAGCAGCTAGAAAAGGCCAAAGAGAGCCTCAAGAACGTAGATGAGAATATCCGCAAGCTCACCGGCCGGGACCCAAACGATGTGAGGTGAGGGTCGGACGGGACGTGCGAGGTCGGCGAGGCACTCCTCGGGTCGGGGCGAACCGGGGCGGCAGGGCAGCCGGCCGGTTGTGGGCCGGCTGGGGTCATGAGGCCTCTTTCCCGGGCAGCGGCCAAGCATGCTTCTCGAAGTGGGGGGGGGGACGCCATTCCTGCGCCCTAGGGTGCTGAGCGCAGGTGCTTACCGAGGGAGAGCGAGCCTGGCTGCGCGGCATGGCTTCCGCACCAGTGGGAAGGCCGAGCCCACGGCTTCCCGCCCTTGGCGCTGCAGGCCCGGAACTGCAGTACAAAGCACCTTTCCACCCCGGCGGCCCCTAGCCCGGGCCAAACCGGAGACCCTCGGGGGACGCGAGTGGTCGCCTTTAACTATTCTGGCCTAGGTGTCCCTCTCTCTGGGCGGGCAGATAGGAGCTAACCCAATCAAGCCTTAATGTGTAGCGGCCTCGAGATAAATGCATTTTCCGAAATGCTGGTCTTGGGAAATAAGAGGAATATAATTTCCTGTTTCAGAGAAGTGAATCCGAAACTCAGTTTTCCTTAGGGTGTGCCATGCCTGTGTGCAAGTATATGATGCCTTTGCATATGTTTAAAAGGGGCTTGTGCACTGATTATAAATCTCTTATAGGCCCATCCAAGCCAGATTGCTGGCCCTTTCTGGTCCTGGTGGAGGTAGAGGACGTGGTAGTTTATTGCTAAGGTAAGATCTTTTACGTATGTTTACTAAAGCTAACATTTATAAACTTAATTATGAGGAGCTGGGGTGGTGGCGCATACCTTTGATACCAGCACTCAGGAGGTAAAGGCAGATAGATCTCTGAGTTCGAGGGCAGCCCGATCTAAAAAGCGAGTTCCAGGACAGCCAGGAGTGCTATACATTGTAACCCTGTCTTGGGTAGAGAAAAACAAAAATCAGATTGAACCAAATATATGATAGATGTAATGACCTGCTAGATTTTTAATAAACCTATTATAAGTATTGGAAAAGTAGAGGTTAAAGTATTGGGAGCCGGGCGGTGGTGGCTCATCCCTGTAATCCCAGCAGTCAGGAGGCAGAGGCAGGTGGATCTTAGTTCGAGGCCAGCCTGATCTACAAGAGCTAGTTTCAGGACAGCTAGGGTTGTTACATTGAGAAACCGTCTCGCCCCCCAAAAGTATTTATTAGAGCAGGTTCTTAAAAGCTTTATTGTGTCTTTAAATATCATCAGTGCTTTTTGACTGAGACTTTGAGTTGTGTTAGAGTGTTGATCTGTAGAAGGGGAGAAGAAGGCAGCATTTGCCTGTGAATGCTTACTTAAGTTTACGACATTTGGAAATGTTTTTCCCTTTCTCTTTTGCTTACAGGATATTTTCTTGAGGAAATGTTTTTTATTTTCTATGAAGTCAATTAAGTTCTCTCACCAACTAGAAATATCAATTTAACTTAGTTTCTCAAGCTTTCTGTTGAATGCTTTTTCATTGCAGGCGTGGATTCTCAGATAGTGGAGGAGGACCCCCAGCCAAGCAGAGAGACCTGGAAGGGGCAGTCAGTAGGTATGTTTTCAGAAGGTTTCTGAAGCATCAGTACCTGCCTTGTTTTCTGGGACACATCGGATATTCCTGCGTTTCTATTAAGATTTAGCAGCCTATCACTTCTCCCTGGAGTCCCTTGGTGTTTGACCTGGACTAGCCAGTGTCTTAGAAAAGTCAGTAAGATTAGAAGATGTAACTAACACTCTCTGTTTTGTTAATTATTTTGAAATCATTGTGAGAAATGTGGGTACCATAAGAGAGCAGAGCTTGGTTTGAGCGTTTTGCTTCTATTTTTTCATTGACTTAAAAGTAAAAGAGGTGTAAACTGATGGAATGTGGCTTCTGGAGCCGAGTCCCAGAAAACTTCTTTGCCTTTGGTTATGTGTGCATTTGACTCTGCAGTGATCATTTAGATTATTTTTCCTGTGATAGGCTGGGTGGGGAGCGGCGAACAAGAAGAGAATCACGCCAGGAGAGTGACCCGGAAGATGATGATGTTAAAAAGGTATTGTAATTAAATACTAGAGGATGAACACAACTCTTAGTGCATTTTGAGAAGTATGTTCCCCATGTGTAGGAAATCACAAAGACTTTCTTTTCTCTTGTAGCCAGCACTGCAGTCTTCCGTTGTAGCTACCTCCAAAGAGCGCACACGGAGAGACCTTATCCAGGACCAAAACATGGATGAAAAGGGGAAGCAAAGGTATCTGTAGGACATGTCAGATAGTAGAGTATTAAAAAAAAATTACATTTTGTTAAGTGCCTATAGGATCTCTTTGAAAATGGCAGATTTGGTGTGGATTCTGCAGGCATTGATTTTCTTTTGCTGTTTTTTAGGAACCGACGAATATTTGGCTTGTTGATGGGCACCCTTCAGAAATTTAAACAAGAATCTACTGTTGCGACTGAAAGGGTATTGGTGCACTTTTGTTTTCCTCATTTCCTCATTACCAGATGGGGAGTAATGTTCCTAAAAAGAGCTTGAAAAGTCTCATCTCTTTTGTGCTGAGGGCTTTTGCTGTGAGGCCCTGAGCTCAGCTGGTACTGACTATATAGCAAAGAAGACCCTGACTTCTGTGCCCCAGCTTCCACCTTAGAAGTGCTGGGGTTGGCTGGCTGGCTGGCTAGGTTACCTGCCTGCCTGTGAGTTTCTGAGTTGGGAGCTTCACTGTGTAGCTCTGTCTGTTGAAACTCACTATGTAGACTAGGCTAGCCTCAGATCTGCCTGCCTCTGCCTCCTGAATGCCAGGGTTAAAGGTGTGGAATTTGCCTTTATTTTATGTGTGTAAGGTGCTGCCTTTATATATGTTTGTGCACTTTGTGTGTGCAGTACCTGTGGAGGAAAGAAGAGGTTGTTGGGTCCTCGGGGCTGGAGTCATAGAGCTGTGAGCTGCCTTGTGGGTGCTTAGAATCAAGTACAGATCCTCTGGTGTTTTTGTACCTCAGCCATTTTAACCAATCAAAGAAAAGATTTTTTTTTTTTTTGAGACATTGTCTTAGGTTGTTCAGGCTGATCTTAATCCTTAAGATACTCTGTTATTTTATTGTGTATATGTATGTGGTCATTTGTATTCCATGTTGTCTTGTGGAGATAACAGGAAAATTTGTATGTAGGCCCAAAGGATTGACGTCCTGTCCGGTAGTTAGCAAGCACCTTTATCCGCTAGTCCATCTCACCTGACCCTGGCCTTGAACTCTTATTTCACCTATATCAGTGATGTGCTGGAATTATGGGCCTGTAACACTTTATAAGCTTTAAAGCTCTTATTCATAGTAGAAGCCTGTCTCAAAAATTCTGTCTTAGGGAGAGTTGATAGAGTCCTTGCCCAGGATAATTAAGGCCCTAGGTTCAGTTCCCAGTACAACCCTGGCCCTCCTACCATCACCAATAAAAAGGCCAGGGGGGGGGGAGGAAATTTTCTTTAAAGAACATGGGAATACAAAGTAAAATCTAAGGAAACACTAGAACCTTGAAAATTTATTTTATTTTCAACTGAATTTTTTTTTTAAATGTTCTTTGTATAGTCATAAAGAGTCTGAACCTGTAAATATTGAGAGCATGGGTTCTGGCCTAAGCTCTAACAGTCTCATTGTGGGGGTCTTAGTACGGTCCTAATTATTTAGGTATCACGTTTTTTTGTGGGGGGTTAATTACATTTATTTATGTGGTAGGGACATGTATTGAGGTCAGATAACAGCTTTTGGTAGTTGATTATCTCCCTCCAAGATACGGGTTTTGGGATGGAACTCAGGTTATCAGGCTTTGATGGCATTCACCTTTTACCTGTTGAGCCATCTTACTGGCTCTAGGTCTCAAATTTTTCTTCAAATAAGAAGTTTGGGGTTTTGCAACTAATTGACGTATTTGGTTTTGATTTTGTCTTTTTGAAATAGGGTCTCAATGTAATCCAGGCTGGCTTGGAACTACCTATGTAACTAAGAATGACCTTGAGCAATTGGTCTTCCTGCCTCCCACACCCACATGATGGAATTACAGGCATTAAATCACCAGGACCGGCTCAAGGGTTGTAATTGAGTCTTATTACACACTCCAAGGCAATCCTTACCACTCTAGAAGCAAAAGGCTGCCCTCTGCAGTTTATTTCATTTGGCTTCTATACATTTTTATTTCAGTTCATTCAGTGGAACTGATGTTAATGCTTCTGTGGGAAAACTAACAGGGAGAGAGACTTAGTTGCCACCACAGGCTTGTGGAGGTAATAGTGCATACCCCACCATGTACTCTGGGAAAGGAACTCAGTTGCTCAGGTCTGGTAGCAAGTGCCTTTATCCAATGAGCCATCTTGCAGACCTACGTTAAGTAATATCAAAGAAACTTTTATAATACAGTGGAATGGCTAATCTTCTGTGACTAGTGACTTTCAAATTTAGATATTTATGGGAAAGGGCCTTAGTCACTATTTCTTGAAATTGTCCATTGCAATCATTCTCAAATGCTAAGTTCAAATTACTAGTATCTGGAAGTGTGATGCAGATAAAAGTGTGCAAATAAGTTTATTTAGTAAAATTGTAAGTTTTAGGTAATCAAAACTTGTGGTGTTTTTATTGTAATTGAACTAAAACCTTGATTATCTTATATACTAAGTCGGGCTATTTATTTTTAGCAAAAGAGACGCCAAGAAATTGAACAAAAACTTGAAGTTCAGGCTGAAGAAGAGAGAAAACAAGTGGAAAATGAGAGACGAGAACTGTTTGAGGAGAGACGTGCCAAACAGACAGAACTGAGGCTTCTGGAGCAGAAGGTTGAGCTTGCGCAGCTGGTGAGCCATGTTTTATAAGTCCTAAATTGGATGATCCTTCATGTTTACAGACAGCTGACCTTTTTACCTTTTCTTTAGCAAGAAGAATGGAATGAACATAATGCCAAGATAATTAAGTACATAAGAACTAAGACAAAGCCCCATTTGTTCTATATTCCTGGAAGAATGTGTCCAGCTACCCAAAAACTAATAGAAGAGTCACAGAGAAAAATGAATGGTAAGTAAATGAAGTCCACTAAAGTTTTCTTAATGTTAAAAAATCATACATTCACATATGCCTGTTTCCTAGAAATGTTTTTGGGTTTTCGAGACAGGGTTTCTCTGTAGCTTTGGAGCCAATCCTGGAACTAGCTCTTGTAGACCAGGCTGGCCTCGATCTCACAGAGATCCGCCTGCCTCTGCCTCCCGAGTGCTAGGATTAAAGGCGTGCGCCACCACTATCCGGCCTTAGAAATGATTTAATAGTTCAGTTTTGGGTTGTTTTTATGTTATTCTGAAATTGATAGTGGGGTTAGGTAGAGTTCAGGAGTATTTTCTGCATCATTGAGTTTAACTTCAAAATCATTTTGTACGTGGTGATTATATGTAATAAGATTTTGTAACATTACTTTGTGCTTTATCATGTTAGGCACTGAAAGAATGCTAAAGAAATAGATAATAAATAAATAAAGACAATTCAGGCAGTGGTTGTCCACGCCTTTAATCCTAGCACCTCAGAAGCAGAGGCAGGCAGATCTCAGTTTGAGGTCAGCCTGGTCTACAGAGCAAGTTCCAAGGCAAACAAGTCTGTTACACAGAGAAGCCCCCCCCCCCAAAAAAAAAAAACAAAAAATAAGGAGGGCAAAATAAACATAAGTTCATATCAGATATTCATGTGAAGGGCTAGATACTGCTAGGCCGGTTATTGGGCATTTTGTTGTGCCTGAGACCAGGAACGTTAACTGTGCTGGTGGTTCTGCTTTAAAAGGTTTTGATTTTCATCTAGCGTGAAGTTCAGCAGCAAAGATGTCCCTCAGGTAGATGTCCAGGTTTACAGGAGTGTAATTCCTTGGTCTGTAGGTGTCCTGTCAATATTTGATTTTAATGTGTGAGCTTGTAATATATTTACAATAATCAGTATTTTTGTCCCTTCTTCAGGAAAACATTTAGGGACTCAAGTTGAGTTCAGCTATGGAGTGCTTGTCTAGCTTGCATCATAATAAGATCCCTGAATTCAGTTCCCAGCACTTTCCCTCCCCCCCCAAAAAAAAGCCACCTAGAATTATAAAAAGATGATTAGGTGACGGTGATAATTTGTGACATGGTATAAAATTATTATTTTAAGTTTTTTTAACTACTATAAGTTGTACATATGTAATTTTTATTGTTTAGCTTTATTTGAAGGTAGACGCATCGAATTTGCAGAACAAATAAATAAAATGGAGGCTAGGCCTAGAAGACAATCAATGAAGGAAAAAGAGCATCAGGTGGTGCGTAATGAAGAACAGAAGGCGGAACAAGAAGAGGGTAAGGTGGCTCAGCGAGAGGAAGAGTTGGAGGAGACAGGTAATCAGCACAATGATGTGGAAATGGAGGAGGCAGGAGAGGATGAGGAGAAGGAAGCAGGTGCAGTTCATAGTGATGCAGAGAAAGAACAGGAGGAGGAGGAGCAAAAGCAGGAAATGGAGGCTAAGATGGAGGAGGAGACTGAGGTAAGAGAAGGTGAGAAGCAGCAGGATAGTCAGCCAGAAGAAGTTATGGATGTGTTAGAGATGGTTGAAAGTGTCAAAAATGTAATTGCTGAGCAGGAAGTGATGGGAAGTAATCAAATTGAAAGTATGGAGCCTTCAGAAAATGAAACTAGCAAAGAATTGGAGCCAGAGATGGAATTTGATGTTGAGCCAGATAAAGAAAGTAAATCTCTTTCTCCTGGAAAAGAGAATATTAATTCTGTGGAAGTGGAAAAGGAGTCTGAGGAAAAAGAAGATAAAGAACCTGAGCCCCAACCTGAGCCCATGGCTCAGCCTCAGCCCCCACCTCAGCCCTTCCCCCAGAGCCAGCCCCATTCTCAGCCCCAACCCGTACTTCAGTCCCAGCCTCTCTCTCAGCCTGAGACTTTGCCATTAACAGTTTTGCAGCCTCCACTTCAGGTGATTCAGGAGCAAGGGAATCTCCTACCTGAGCGGAAGGATTTTCCTATAGAGTCTATAAAACTCCCTGAGGTGCCTCTAGAGCCAGCCTTGACAGTACATTCAGAAAACAAAAGTAAAAACAAAACTAGGAGCAGAAGCAGAGGTCGGGCAAGAAATAAGACAAGCAAGAGTAGAAGCCGGAGCAGCAGCAGCAGCAGCTCCAGCAGCAGCTCTACCAGTAGCAGCAGTGGCAGCAGTTCCAGCAGTGGCAGTAGCAGTAGTCGGAGCAGCTCGAGCAGCAGCTCCAGCACCAGTGGGAGCAGCAGCAGAGACAGCAGCAGCAGCACTAGCAGTAGCAGTGAAAGTAGAAGTCGTAGTAGGGGCCGAGGACATAACCGAGATAGGAAACACAGGAGGAGCGTGGACCGGAAGCGAAGGGACACTTCAGGACTAGAGAGAAGTCACAAGTCTTCCAAAGGTGGTAGTAGTAGAGATATGAAAAGATCAAAGGATAAGAATTCCCGATCTGACAGAAAAAGGTCTATATCAGAGAGTAGTCGATCAGGCAAAAGATCTTCAAGAAGTGAAAGAGACCGAAAATCAGACAGGAAAGACAAAAGGCATTAATGGAAGAAGCCAGGCTTTCTTAGCCTATTTGCAGCAGAAGATTGGATGAGTGAAAAGGATTACCTTGTAAGGAGGATGCTGCCTTAAGAATTCTTTTTGGGAAATACAGACTGTTTACCAGCCATTCTTGTACTTTTTGCATAATTTTGTAAGAGTTATTTATCAAAATTATGTGAGGTTCTAAAATATGTAAAAATAATAATAATAAAAAGGATTACCATCCCTTGTCATCTTTTTTAAATGCCCCATTACTCCTCAGTCAGAATCTGTATATTTTAACAGGTAAATCTTTAACTCGTTCCTTTATGTTCTGTACCATACATTGCTTTTGTAGAAATAAATGTGCATCTTCCATTATTTTTGAGATGTCCTTGTTAACACTTGTATAATAAATATCTTTATATCATTTTCAGTTTTTGTCACAAGATACTGAACATGATTAGAATGTTTTTGAAAGTTTCATCACTTGGATTTGCCTGAAAACAGTTATTTTGAGTTACCAGGTCTTTACAGCTTTGACGGGGAATAGATCTTTTAAAACATTTAAATATTTCCTATCTTACTATTTTAGTCTAAGCATTTTCCTGGTTTTCATTTAATCCATTCAGTTGGTAGATAACAGTATAATTTGGTTGTCATTTCATGATTATGGGAGCATCGGTCTCTTGTCCTCACAGCTACTTGTGTGATAACAGCATAGTGTATAAACTGTTAAGAGTTATCGCCTCCTGGGTGCTGGGGGGTAAAAGTATCTTTTAAACTTGGGTTTAAATTTGTGGTCTTGTCTTTTCCGTTGGCTATAACTGAAACATGCCAGATTGTGTTCTCAAGAAGTTTTGTTTAAGGAAGTGTTGTATGGAAGTTCACACAATGAAGGAAGCTCATCTAGACTTGACTATGTAAACATGATAACACACAAGTGTACCAAGTGATTATTAACCTTGTTTATAAATTTGTATGACTTGGAGTATCTGTTGCCCATTACTATATATGTGCAAATAAATGTGACTTAGACTTGTGACTGTTTAAGATTAGTACTTGTATTAACGTTCTGATGCATATGAGAACATTTAAATGACAGTGACTATTTTTGAATTGATATTTTAACATTGTAGCTTTAGCTTGACTTTAAATATTAAGTATGCCGTCTACAAGTAAACAGTTTGCGTGAAAAAAGAACAAACATCTTCATTTAGTTTTGTGTCTGTACAATCTATGTGTTAAAGCAAATGTGAAAAGAATTTTTAGAAATCCTTTTCTTGCCGGGCAGTGGTAGTCCTTAACCCCAGCACTCGGGAGGCAGAGGCAGGTGAATCTCTGTGAGTACGAGGCCAACCCAGTCTACAGAGCGAGTTCCAGGACTGACTCTATAGCTACTGAGAAACCCTGTCTTAAAAACGTCCCCCCTCAAAAAAAAAAATCCTTTTCTTGGGAAAATGAAAGAAAAAAACCTATAGAACCACCTACACTGGAGCCTGTTTACACAGGCTTAACAGCTTGTGCTCTGGGTAAAACGTTACGACCTTGTCCTGTGCAGTGGAACAGGTTGGTAAAGGAATGACGAGATTTAAAATGGCTGAGGAGGAAAAAAGTTGAACTGGGGTTGGGGAGAGCCTCCAAGGAAGGAGTGCGCAATAACATTTTTTACTTAAATATGTTTGTGAGTATGTGCAGGTGCCAAGGAAGCCAGAAAACATTGCATCCTTCGGTTGAGACTGGCTGCTGAGGACCACACTAGAACAGTTAGGAGCTCATAACTCTTGGTGACATTAGTGTACATTGAGAACCTGTGTACTTGAGTAGAGCTGTAGTCCAGTGCCTAGAGCGTGCTAGGCCCTGGGTGCAGCCCATGGTGTGATACAAGTTTTGCTTATTTCTATTCTTTTCATGATTAACATTTGATTTAGGGTCTTATATCTCTACTGCTGAGTTGGACTTGAAGCCTTGGTTTTGTTTTGTTTTTTCTTTGAGACAAGGTTTCTCTGTGTAACTGTGGGTGCCCTGGAACTCACTCTGTAGATAGACTGACCTAGAACTCTGATCTGCCTGCCTCTCCCTAGTCCAAACCCTCATTTTTTTTTTTTTTTTTGCCTGGGAAATTTGAACATTTTTCATGTTTATGAAGAATATAAACATTTAAGCTCAGCTAGTAGATAATGACCAAAGGAGTATAATTCATAAGGAGAAAGGAGTAATTTGCAATTTCCACTTAAAGCTTTATAAGTATTAAGCACTATATTTATATGCATTTTTCAACTGGAAGGCTTACAGTTTTGTTTTTTTTTTTTTTTTTTTGAGACAAGGTTTCTCTATAGTTTTGGAGCCTGTCCTGGAACTAGCTGTTGTAGACCAGGCTGGCCTCGAACTCATAGAGATCCGCCTGCCTCTGCCTCCTGAGTGCTGGGGTTAAAGGCGTACGCCACCACCACCCAGCCTTACAGTTTTTTTTTTTTTAAATTTAGTATTTTATTCACTACTCGGTGTGTGTGTGTGTGTAGGCCAGAGGAAGGTGTCAGGTCCCTCAAGCTGGAGTAACAGGCAGTCCTGGGTTCCCTTTTGGGTGCTAGTAGGTGGGTGGTCTAGAAACTGCTGAGCCATTTTTCCAGCCCATGGAGGCTTATTAGCATGTGTGTACATTTCATATGTAAATGACATTTGTTCCTCTTGACCCTTGTCCCACTCTTCATTCTCTTCCCAGATAGTCTCCTTCTTTCATGTTCTTATTTTAGTGACTTTCCAAATTAGGGCTACTTTTCAAATTAGAGCACAGGTATGTAAATGTCTCCCCAGTAGTCATTAACTAGATCTTAGGAAGAAGGGTTTGTGACCCCCTGACCAAGAACTCAGAATTTTTATTTTGCTTTTATTTCTTTGTGTGTGTGTGTGTTTAAATACTTTGAATTTTCCAGGACAAAACAGAAAAATCATGTTTTGAGAAAAAAAATAGTTGTGAATTCATGGCTAGTGAAACGGCCCAGCAATTAAAAATGTTTGGCAAACCTGGCCGATGGTGGCCCTCACCTTTAATCCCAGCACTTGGGAGGCAGAGACAGGCAGATCTTTGAGTTCAGGGCCAGCCTGGTCTACAGAGCAAGATCCAGGACAGGCTCCAAAGCTACACAGACCCTGTCTCGAAAAACGAAACAAGAAAATGGCAAATCTGAGTTTGATCCCTGGAACCGATCTCTTGAAAATGCACATCTCTATTCACAAATACATATACACAGACAATAGTAATAAAAAGTTTTTATTTTGATTGACAGCCTATATCTTTTCATAGGCCTCATGTAACCCAGATGTTTACCATGACTCCTAGTTTATACAATGTTGGAGATGGAGTCCAGGGCTTTGTGCATGGTAGGCAAGCACTCTGCCTATCATAAACTGCTTCTACAAGGGGCTGGGAAGATGGCTCAGCAGATAAGAGCACTGGCTGTTCTTCCAGAGTTCCTGAGTTCAATTCCCAGCAACACACAATGACACAACCATCTAGAGTGGGATCTGATGCCCTCTTCTGACAAAGTCATACATGCAGATAGAACACTCATACACACAACTTCTTCAACCTTAACAGTATCCCACAGTCCTTGAGTGTGAAGGAGGATGTGAGCTACACATTCACGCTCCCTTCAAATGGATATCTGTTCTAGTGTGTACTCGGAGACTTTTAATATAGCCATAGTATGTTTACAGCTGCCTACCTCTGTGTTAAAAAGTGCAAGTTATGTGGTCACTGATTTTGTTGTAGGTAGAAATAAAATGACCTAGAAAATTTACTATGATTAAGGTCTCCTATGTGTTCCTTATTTCCTTCTCCACCCAACCCGGAATCAGTTGCATTTTCCTGATCTTTATTTTGAGCATATTGAGATCCATCACTTCAGGAGCTAGAAAGGTGGATTTTCCGAAGAGCCTGAGTTAATTTCCCAGCACTCAGGCCAGGCTGATCATAACTTCTGTAACCCCAGCTTTAGGATATTTGACATCCTGACATCCTCTTCTAGTCTCCTCAGACACTTCTATATACACAAAACAAATTTTCTTTTTTGCTTTTAAAGACATGGTTTTTCTGTGTAGTCCTGGAAATTCATCTGTGGGCTGACTTTGAACTCAGAAATTTACCTGCCTCTGCCTCCTGAGTCCTGAGATCAAAGGTGTGCACCACCACTACCTGCTTTCAAACACAAGTTTTTTAGAAGTGTTAAAATTCTATCATTTAGTCGGGCGGTGGTGGCGCACACCTTTAATCCCAGCACTGGGGAGGCAGAGGCAGGCGGATCTCTGTGAGTTCGAGGCCAGCCTGGTCTACAAGAGCTAGTTCCAG